>JAQFVV010014847.1:0-25750 GCA_028023455.1 Epiperipatus broadwayi | reverse complement strand
AGGAGTGAGGGGGAAGTTAGAAAATGGTGCTTCCAACATGTCGGCCTCGTTAACAAGAGAAACGCCACAGAGATTAGAGGTTAAAAGAGAGTAAATTTTTTAGTAAGGGGTGGATTTCAGATGGTGGTGGTACATCAGTATTCTCATAGGGAAGGTTATGAGTTTGAATATAAAATTAAATAAAACAAAAGAATAAAATATGAGTGAGGACGAAAGTAGCATGGAAAGCCCGGTGGTAACATTTAAAAACCCCGAGCGGTGTCAGTTTCAAGAAATATTGAAAGCTATCGCTGAGGTCAAAGAAATTGTAATGGAAGACCGTAAAGAAATAAAAGAAATGAAAGGCATGATACAAGAATTGAGGAAAGATGTGAATGAATTAAAAGAGAGGGAAAAGAATAGGAACAATGAAAACAAGAGGGAAGTCATAGACCCAGAGGACCATAAAGTCAGTAAAGAGAAAGAAAAGGTAGAAAACGAATAGACAGAGCAGTTTACAGGGGAAACTAAAGAAATCCCAAACAAGAAGGCTATACAAATAAACCGAGAGATAGAGGTAATAAAAAAAAAGCTCAACAAATCTGGAGAAGAGTTCGATAGGGTCATGTTGGCGAAATTTATACACATAAAAACATTTAAAGGGGAAAGGGAGGAAAGCCCCTTTGACTACCTGGACAGTCTAGATGATTTTTTCTACGTCCATAGGTCGAAAGAAAAAGAGAAGATCATAATAGCAATGAGCCATTTGAGTGGTGCCGCTAGGGAATGGTGGAAGGCAGTAAATTACAAACCCCCTACATTCCAAGAATATCGAACTATGATTTTGCGAGGTTTTGGAGCGTTGAGAAACAAGATACCATATGCATGAAGATATTGCAAGAAAAGTATAAAGCGGACAAAGACGGTATGTACAGTCAGTTTTTTCAATGTCAATCGGCAAAATTGAGAGCCTTGGAGGCATATCCGATGGATCAATTCCAGATAGTGCGAACTATCAGATTTAACCTTCCGTCAAGTGTGCAACGTAAGTTGGCCGAAAACTGTCGGTTATCCATTGAGGAAGCATTAGAAATATTACAAGATATAGAATGGGAGGACCAGGGGGTAGGTGGAGAAAGTAACGTTAGATGGGAGAACTGTAACGAACCCATGAGTATGAGTAACTATAACCCCAAGAAAAGTTGGGACAAGTCACCGCGGGGCAATTAAAGTTTTTTTTTATTGTTTTTTATGACAAATGGGGCAATGAGCTGATATTTTAAGTCAGCTCATATATATATAATCTCACATATTTATAATTTATCATAAATATTTTTGAAGTTAAATAGTTTGTAAAATAAAAAAAAAAATTAATTAACAAATGGTTTTGATTTAATGGAAAGGGTAAAAATTTTGAACTTTTATTTTGAAATAAACAAATAAAATTGAATATAATTTATTAAAAAAAAAATGTTAAAAGTGTTTAATTAAAAGGGAGAAAAATTCGAGAGATAAAAGGGTGGGAAAAAGAAAACAAAATTAGATTCTTGGTAGTAATTATACTCTATTGTTGAAACTTTCACAAAGTAAAAATATTTGGTTAGTAATTGCTATTACGCTAATTAAAAAAAAAGATAAGAAAGAGTGGAGATAAAATCGCTTTTAGAGAGATCAGTTGACTTGACTTTAGAGACCAGCAAGGACAATAAAGAAAGCAGCTGTGTTTCGAACAATAAAAATTATTATTATTGAAATTTAATTTTACGGACTCTTGTCAAATGTATAGCAGCTAAAGTTATCACAACCTTCCCCTTTGGGGAATTGACCGCCACTCCATCTGAATGAAGCTATCAAGAGAGTTATGGAATGGAAGAAACGGATATTGCTAGCCGGACAACTAAAGGAACACTCATGGAATTCGCATGTACAAGGACAAAGGCATGACCAATGGAATGTAAAACCTATGAAAATCAGGCCACTCCGCTCTGATCGATCAGGGTAATTATAAACTTTTAATTAATGAGAACTCTAAGTAAAGCGTAATAGAACTTTATCTTTAATTTAATTTTCATTTATTATGTTTATTATGAATGTTTCAACAATAGAGGGGGGAAAATAAATTTGTTTAATATTGCAATCTATTAATGTTAATTTTTGTTAAATATTTTTTGAAATATTGGAATAACTATTTTAAATTATTTAATATCTATTCGATCTAGAGAGTAACAACAGGGTGGGGGTATAAAAGTGCATCGCCAAGTAACAGAGAACCTTGGGGCGTTACTCGTTTGTTAGTAGAAAATAAGGAAAGAATTGAAAGTATAAGAAAACGAAAGACACTTATACGTTCATTGTAAGATTTATGCAATTTATTTATTTACCAAAGAAAGTGGAGTTTAAAAATAAACTTCAGGGAAGATTAAAAATACTATAAGTCATCTTATATACACGTCTGCTAGAATTCGCAGTATTAGTGTAGGCACGAGCAAATCTATGGTAAATATTTGGGAAGCATAATTAGAAAGTAAACAGAGGGAAAATCAGAAATTGTAAGTCAGTTCTTTCTGGATCGGATAGAATTATAAGGTTATTAATAATAAATAGTAGTAAAAGAAATTAAAAGTTTTTTTTTGTCCAACGTATTCTTGAATTATTTATAATAATTAGTTAATGTTCTTAAAGGAAAACCCCTGTGAGATTATAATCAAAGTTTATAATCAGTGAATCATCGTTCGAAAATAAATAAAGACCAGGTTTATGTAAAGTTACGTGACCAGGTTCCAAGAGAGAAATCCTTGGTGGCGCCCTCGATGACGATTCTAATAACTAAAATTCAGTTAGTAGGGGAAGAAAGTTGTCGTGTCACAGTATACATTAGATTTCTAAATTTTCTAGCTGATATTGATACTATCAAGTATTCAGTTCAAATGTACCCTTTTCAATATTAAAAAAATCATGACAATTCTATATAGTATTGAAAACCATTAAATAAAAATACTTCACACATAACCATTTAAACATTTAAATACATATAGAATTCAGCTTGTCTGGAAAAAATCTCCTCCACCATCTTTTCCTTGGATTTAAAAGTAAAAGTTTTTATTTATGAACTATTTTATAAGATATTTACTTACATTACCAAAAAGTCTGTGATAGATATAATTTATGAAATTTTATATAATGATGTATTTATCTATTATATTAAATTGTTTTTAATGTTATTAATTTATAACACCTTTTCAAACTCAGTGTGTTTGATATAAATCATGGTAGCTTTACTTTAAGTTTTGTTTTGGATTGAAAAAATACAGTATAATTTTCAAATTTTAATTTATTTTCCTTCTTTATAAAAAGATATTATTAAAATCATGATTGAAATGCAGTTTCAAATCAAAGTTGTTTTTAGAGAAAAGTTTTCAACAAAAAAATAAAGGTTTAGAAAAACATAGAAATATAAGAAAATTTAATGTTTTTAATTTAATGTCTTTGAAGACATTCAAAAATCATTGGCACATGTGTGTGTGTTTAAATCCAATGAATTATGGGAAGGTTTGTTTGTTTTGTGTGTGTGTATATATATATATATATATATATATATATATACACACATATACATATCAAATTAAAGTATATATATATATATATATATATATATATACTTTAATTTGATTTTCACTTAAAAAGATCTATTTGTTTAGTAGATGAAACCATGGTCATGTAAAGATTTTGGTAAAGTTTGGATTTTTATCTAGAATTGTATTGTTTTACAGTTTTGTATTTTATTTATTACTAGTATAGTGTTAGGAATTTTTGAATTTTATATATGTATATATGTCTGTGGTTGGATAGGTGTGAGTTATTATTCCTTGGGTATTTGTCCACAACATGCAAATTTATGTTTGCTTTTCTCTCCTTATTCTATATTATTTTTATTTGAAGTACTCATGTATGATTCTGTTTTGCTTTGAGTTCAGAGATATTTACCTCATGAATTATATTTTTGCTTTCTCATTGGGTAAAATGCTGCATTTTGCTTTTAGGTCTAATTTTGTAATGGCTTACATATGTGAACATTTATGATAAATTGAGGTTGTTTGGTGATTGATTGTTTTGTGCAAATCGAATATATATATATATATATATATATATATATATATATATATATATATATATATATATATATATGTGTTAAAATGAAGATTTGCATGGGTTAAATATATAAAATACATATTTTTCAGGTTCATCCATGTTAAAAACTTTTAATATTAATATACGACGTTTCGACTTGGTCTCACAAGCCATCCACAGAGATATAAAAGGTAGAAAGACAGTTGTAGAGGTGCTACAATCAATGATTTGATTAAAATGTTAAAATTCCACCAATAGCAAAAAATGTTAAATTTAGGAATGTTTTTTAAAAAAATCTTTCCAAATAAGAGGAAGTTTACATGTATCATCTCGCTTATGGATACAATCTGGCCTTTTAAGTATCTCAATGGCTTCTCTAATTTTGCATTGGTAGAGATTATCACATGTGGATATGATCCTGGTACTAGAAAAATCAATTTTATGACCTGAATCTATAGTATGGAGTGAGAGTGCTGATGATGATGAGTGTTGTTTAACTGCATTAGCATGCTCATCTCTCCTAACACTGATGTGATGATTACTCATACCTATGTAAGAAGATTTACAATTTTTACATGAGATTTGATAGACACCATGAGATTCAAGAGGGATTGAAACCTTAGGCTTGGTTATTATATTGCTGATCTTTTGATGAGCAAAAAATGCTGTATCTATATTATATCATTTTAATATACGTCCGATACTGTCTGTAGTTCCTTTTACATATGGAACACAAATCCTAATAGCCGATTTATCATCTTTTTGTTTCCTATTTTGTCTATTTTGGGCTTGAAATAAGGCTTTTTTTTTTATAAATTTGTAATTATAACTATTTGCTAATAAAACACTATTAATATGATTTATTTCTTCTTTCAGATGTGTCTCATCTGAAAGGTTAATTGCTCTATTTAAAAAAGTTTTGGATACAGAAACTATCTGAGTTGGGTGATGATGAGAATGTAAATGCAAATATCTGTCTGTGTGTGTATCCTTTCTGTAAATAGAAAAAAAGATAAACTATTTGGTGTTCTGGTGACTAGAACATCAAGAAAAGGGAGTATTCCATCAGACTCTGTCTCCATTGTAAATTTAATATGAGGATGCATATTATTTAAATGTAAGAAAAAAATCATCTAATTTATTTTTTCCATGTTGCCATATGACAAAAGTGTCATCTATGTATCTGAGCCAAATGAGAGGTTGTAAAGATGATGATTCTAAAGCATGAGTTTCTATATATTCCATGAATAAATCAGCTATTACTCCTGAGATAGGTGAGCCCATAGGAGTACCAAAAACTTCTCTCTCTCTCTCTCTCTCTCTCTCTCTCTCTCTATATATATATATATATATATATATATATATATATATATATATATATATATATATATATATATATATATATATATATATATATATATCAATTTAAAAAAACATATGTAATAGAAGCATATAAATCCTAGAGTAATTATTAATCATCAAAAATGTTACAGCTTTATAATATATAGTTTTTGTGTAGAATAGTATTTAAAACTGCTAAATATCAAATGCACTTTCTCCTAACATAAAAAGAGTTCATTTCCATTTAAATGCATTTGTATCTAAACTCTGATAAATTTGAATTATTTAAATAAATCATACCATATAATATAAAATAGTCATATTATATGATTTATATAATGAGTTATTTATTTATATAGTACTATGTTTTAATCTGTAATAATAATAATAATTAGGCATCACTCCGCTACGTATGCACTTGATATATTTAAACATTTAATGATAATCATATGATTTAATAAATATATAAAAGAGCAGCATAATGGATTAAACTTCTTTCTATTTTTGTTTTTGATGTTTTGAATGATTGTATTTGATGTTGAGGTAATAATATGAATACTGAACCCCATCACTTGATGGCATCATTTTTTACAAAATGCACATCAATATACCATTTTAGCAGCCTTAATTTATGGCTGACATTACAGTAGGTGTTTTTGAGTCATAACAGGCTGTCTTGAGGGTCATGTATTCTATGATTACATAACAAAATACTATGCCCAGTGCACTGTGACAGTATTTGTCAAGTGAACGCTCTTGAACTTTCATTATGGTATGATTTATTGATGGGGTATTTGAAAGAGATGAAACTCTGCAAAAGTTCATTGTCAGAAATTTTTTAAAAAGTGTAGTGGGATTAGTATTCCATATTAAGAATTGTCATGTCAACACAAATGCTTCGCTACACTTTTGAACTGCACACAACTTGAAAAGGTTCTGCTTTTCAACAGAGTTGTTTTCGATTTCACATGCAAATGCCCATTTACATGTGAATCCATGCAAGAACTGTAAGGAAAGTTGGTTTGGGGGCTTTAAAATCTCATTAAATACAGCTTTGAGGCTTCCCTGTTATTTTATTTGCATGTTACTTTTGGCTTTTTTTATGCCCCCTAAAATAGTGTTTTTTGTTACTTGTTTTGGTTCACAATTTGTCCAAAGTTTCATTTATTTTTGATTCAATAAATTATTTTATAGGTATTGTTTTTTGTTGTTCTTCACATGATTAGAAAGTAGGTAGTAATATTTGATAAGTTTCATTAACAGTTAATTAAAGAAGGTAATATTTATTATACCAAAATAAAAAAAGAAGTGTTTAAGAGTTTATTCAAAAGGCCCTACCCCAAAATATATATAATAGAGAACTGTGTGATAACATAATGAAATGTTCAAAAAGAAAATCCAAAAAGAAGTCACTAATTAAAAATCAAAACATACTTTTCCTGCCACTCCACCCCACCTCCCCCGGTTTAAAAAAAAGTGTTCTCTAATAATGAACTGTTTATGTCTTTTTTAAAGTTAAAGACCCAAAAATTAAGGAAGAACTTTTTGCTATCATATAATGTAGCTTTCTGCAGCATAAAGATTTGAAACAAAAAATAAAAAAGCCTCATAATAAATTAACAACAAAAAAAGATGACAATTCAAAACCAAAACAATATCTCTAAAAAAATCAAGTGTTTGTTTATTCAAAAGTACCAAATTGTTGAAGTCTTTCAGCATATCAAAACATTTACCAAAAAAAAAGAAGAAGATAAGTTCAAAGCAAACAACAAACCCCCTCCCTCCACCATCTAAAAACAACAATGTGTTTGTTACTGTATTTTTGTGTAAACAAACCGATGGAGTGTTAATCGATAATTCCAAAGCAAACCAATACGCCTAACACAATCTAAAAACAAAGTGTTTGTTTTTAAAATAAACGAACCAAAAAAAAAGTAAAAAATAATGGGGCAAAAAAAAACCCTTTGGTTTACCATAAGTAATATTATGTAAAGAAACTGACACAGTCAATAATTTAAAAAACAAATCAATACCCTTGACCATCTAAAAACAAAGTATTTTTTTATTAAAAAATGAAAAAAAAAAAACCTGGGTGGAATAAAAAAAACTTTGGTAGTTTACCGTAATATTATGTAAACCAAACAGACGGGCCAATGACGGAAAAAAAAATTAAAAAGTGATTGAACAGGCAGCCCATAAATTGGTATATTGATGTTCACTGGGAAAAAAAAGAGTGTCATCAAATGGTAGGCTTCAGTATTCATACCATTACCGATTTTGATATATGTTTAAATTCTATTGTATTTAAAATATGTTGTTTGAATTATTGTATTTGAACTCGGATATATCTCTGATATATTTAAATTCTATTGCATTTAAACCCTGATATATTTGAACTATTCAATTTGAAATCTGATATATTTGAACTCTATTATAATTGATATGTATTGTATTATGCGGTAAATAAACATTGTTTTGTTGATTAAGAGGTTTGTTTCAGCATTTTGTTTATTGTTGTCTGCTCTGTTAATTCAAATTTTGCAAAAAATCTCTGCTCTCAGTGATCTAGAGGCAATGTTAAAAGTCTGAGTGATGGTACAACTTTGATAGACATTTATACTTGGTATCCTTACAGTAAAGTATTATTTTCTAGGCTAAAATTATAGTGGTGCCTTTGGTGTTGGATATTAGTGTACCTGCTATTCATTACAATGTCAACAAATTCATTATCAGGACACTTATATTATATGTAGTAAATCGAGGTCATTATCATTTTCAATAATGTTAGTTACAACATTTTAAAACTATGGCATAATGAAAACATTTTGAAATTTGCAAGTAAAATTTACTAACAACAGGGACAGCAAGTTAGTTAAAGTTTCTTATAGTAGTTGTTGAAGACGCCGCTAGATGTCACTTCAGTTATTTATTGGTGGTTTTTGAAAATCGTTATTTGAGTATTGCATATATTCATTATAGTTATTAATTGTATATTTGATGTTTATTTATTTTTTGTGGAGTTTAAAAATAAGTAGCAAAATTGTTCTATAAATTTAAATAACAGTTGTTTCAAATAAATTTGCATTAATTATTTCAACTGAATTATTAAACACTCTGGTAGCTTGCTGCTATAATTTAATTTAATTCAAGATAACTTTTCATAGGAAAACTCATTAAAAATAGCTATTTTTTTTAATTATAAAAAGTATTATTCATGGCAGTTAGAAGACAGTTTACTTATCAGACTGTTACATATATATATATATATATATATATATATATATATATTGCGATATCTACGTACAATATATTCTCGCATGTATATATATATTATTGATTCTCAATAATAATAATAAAGAAAAAGGGGTTTCGTTAAAAGAAATAGAAAACCAATAATAAAAAAAAAAGAAGTTACTCAGTTTTAATATGTAATTATTCAAAACTATGTGAAAGTCGTGAGAGGGTTAAAATGAAAAAAAAAAAGTTAGTTAACAGGATTCTAAAAACTTATTTTAAAAGAAATTAGAAAAAACTAAATAAAGATTGAAGATTAGAAAGGAAAAGGGAGGGGTGTATAATGAACGTGTCTCTTTCTTTCTTTGTTAAATAAGAAAATCACGTATCAAAAGAATGAAAGAAAATAATTGTAATTGTAAAATTAAAAATGTAAAACTTGTACCAAATTTCTAGATAGATTGGTACAAGTTAATGTAATGTAAAGGAATGTTGCAATTAGTAACATTCAATATTTTAAATGTATCAAAAGAATGAAAGAAAATAATTGTAATTATAAAATTGAAAAATGTAAAACTAGTACCAAAAATTCCAGATAGATTGGTACAAGATAAAGAATGAAAAGGAATGATGCAATTAGTAACATTCTATAGAACAATAGCAGAGGGTATAAGCAGAGCTGATTTAGAAGTAACTGGTTGTGTTTTTTTTTTGCTGGCGAAAACTTAACATAAAAAATAATAAAAAAAGAAAAAAACGTCTAGAGAATAGCGAGGACGTATTATTCAAATGTTTACGAACTTAGTTGGGTACGCTAACATGGAGGGCTAGTGGCGAATAACGGGCGTTATGCTCAGTCTACCTCCGTCCAACCATTCGCTCACTACCTATAACATCTAAAATGCTGCCGATAAGAGACCGCCATTATGGAACCAGATCTGCCTGAAGATTCGTAATAGGATATTTAAAGAGATGAATACATACTGAAATTTGGAATTAGAAAGAAATCAAACCCATGCCAAAAGATTATAAACTCTCACTCCACTAACTGGGATGTCGATAAAGTGAGCAACCATCTCTGCAAAAGAAGGGAAATTTTTCCCACTCGATGGTTGATCCTTCATTGAGGACTCCATACCTAGGTAACTATTATTAATACATGCATGTCAGAATTAATTTGTGAACAAAGAAATCAGTCAGGAAATAAAACTATTAACATTTGCGCAATACTTCAGACAAATATAATTAAAAGAACTTATGATTTTATTATAATAATGTATAAGAACGTAACAATTGGGTTACGCTAGTTTATTTAATGTTTAATTTGAATTATATTCTTTACTATTTTATTTATGTGTATATTATGTTGGTGTGTGATAGGTATATGTGTGTTTTATGATTTTATTATGTCATTATAAATAACGGATGGCAAAATTAAAAGTTTATTTATAAAAGGAAGTAAATAGTCATTTGCGTTTTTCTTTTCTTTACCAAGCGAATAAATATTTAGAGTGAATTAAATCTAGGTTATTCGAGCTAACAAGTTTATTAAGTGAGGAATAATAATAAAGCAATCGAAATGGATAAATAAGTCCTTTCATATCGTAAATAAAGGGAAAGAAGGAAGGGCTATAATTGATATTCCTGCTGTACCGTGATAATTCCGGGAATAAATTTATAAATATTCCAAGTGCTGGGCAGAACAAATTATTCGATTCAAATAATTTGCCCAGCAGAGAAGAAGCGTTTAATTGGGAAATATAATGCTGGGATGATATTTTATATTATGTCAGTGTTCAATTAAGAATATATACTCAATTTTGGGGTGTATATTGGCTTCTTGCTTGTGGTAATAATCATCGGTGGTGAAACGGTCGATCACATAATTAAGTGCGGCTGGTGTTTAACCGAACGGTGGTTGTATTACAATATATATAATATAATTGTTTATAAATTATATATTCTAAATGAATGAAAGATAGTCATATGTATCACTTTATATTTGACATATGGATAACATTTAATATAAGATCATTGACATTAAATTAATTATTTTTAAAATTTTTATTGTAAATAATTATCTTAAGTTAATGTTTTACAGTGTATGAGTTTCAGAAAAAATATTGATGTTTTATACTAATAGTCTTTATTGCAAATCATCATCATCATCATCAACCATTATCAATCCACTGCAGGATGAAGGTCTCTCCAAGTTCAATCCAACTTTTCCTATCTTTAGATTCTCTTCTCCACATCACCCCTGCACACTTTCATATTTCATCCATCCATCACATGTGGTCTCTTTCTGGGTCTTTTACAATCTTTTGGAATCCAGTTTAAAATTTCAATTGTACAACTATTATCATCTCTTCTAAAAATATGTCCAGCCCAACTCCACTTCGGTCTCGTAATTTTTTCAATGAGTCAGTAACACCTGTTTGTTCTCTTACCCATACATTGCATTTAAGATTCCTTTTTGTTACTCCCAACATGCATCCCTCCATACTTCTTTGAGTGTTTTGAAGTCTCTGTATTTCTCTTTTATTAAGTGTCCAAGTCTCAGATCCATAAGTTTGTACTGGCAAAACACATTTATTAAAAACCTTCTTTTTCAAACACATAGGCATATTTCCATTTAGTATCAAGTTATTTCTACCAAAAGCACTCCAACCAAGTTTAATTCTATGATTAATTTCATCCATTATATTTTCATCTTTATTAATAATCTGACCAAAGTATTTGTAACTGTTAACTTCTTCTAACTCATACATAATAAATCTTTATTTTAATATTTTGAAAAAAATTATTATACATTATTTTAGTCTTTTTAACATATATCTTTAGTTCTACTTTCCTACTTTCCTCTGATAACTCCTGCAACATTTCCTGTAACTGTAAAGCATTATTTGCACAAAACAACTACAACATCTGCAAAATCTAAATGACTTAAATAATCTCCATTTACTTTCATTTCCTTGCTTCCCATTTTAATCCACAAAATACTTCTTGCAGCAATGCTATAAAAAGTTTTGGAGATATAGAGTCACCCTGCCTTACACCCTTTTCAATGTTGATTTTCCCACTATCGTTATTTAATCTAATTGTTGCTGTTGCATTTTTATAAATATTCTTTAAAATATGACAATATCCTGATATATATATATATATATATATATATATATATATATATATATATATATATATATATATATATATATATATATATATATATATATATATATATATATACCTTGAACACTTTTAATCCCTTATTGCAAAACCTAATTTTAAAGGATTATATATGTGTGTGATTTTTTTGTGCATAGTGCATGTCTAATAACAAAGGATACAACATGATGTGGAACATAAGTAATGAAATGGTGTTGAATACATAATGTAATTATAAGATTCATATATGAATAAAAATACTCATTAGTATGGCTATTTAAAACATTTCCCCACTATTAATTTAATGAAAAGTATGCATAAAGTAAATGTTATTTTAGTATCTATTTAAATTTGGCATCTGATGCAATTGTTTTTTTGTTTGCCTTATTTGTGAAATCAGCTGTAAAAATATATATACTTGAAAAATCATTTAAAGATTAAAGTGTAAAATATGGATTGTTATGATTTACATTTTAAGAGTTAACGACACTTCACCAGTTGCTCGTTGCTATTTCTATGAGAAATAATCTCGTATTTTTTTTTTTTATCATACATAATCTTTAACGCGTTTCAGCTGACTAGTTCCCTTACCAAAAGAATTATATATTTTTAAAACTGGTATGAGTTTTATTTTTTTAAACAAAAATATTTATTTTTATTTAATACTTATTTTTTTCCTAATACATCCATTATCTAAGACTTGCTTCAGATTCTGAAATCGGATGAGACAACTTTGATATTCAATTGACCGTGAAAAAATTTCTAAATTTATTACGTCAAAGTTCAACCAGTCTTTTTTCTAGTAAATAAATATCACACGATTTAGAGAACAAATAATCACTCTAATTTTCAGTTTCTTTTTGAAAAAGATGTTTTTTTTTTTTTTTTAATAACTAGACATATGTTACTGATAACCAATAACGATCTGGTTTCTTAGCTATGGGATGCAATATCATATTATTAAAATAGTTGGTAATTATTAATTATTATTATTTTTTCAGGTAGACAAATTCTATTTCATACATTCTCAGACTATCTAAAAGACACATCCTAATTATAATATCATGCTTGTTTTAAAATTGTATATGTACATATGCCAATATCATAATTAATTAAAGGTGATATATTTTTAAATTGAAAATGACAGAAAAAAATATGTTTAAAATATCACTTATATCAATTTACACTGCTATCCCAATGTATTTGAGTATTGGCTATATATTCTAATACTTAAATTCAGTTTGTCAATTTAAATTTCAAAAGAGAGCATAGTTGTTTTTTTTTTAATTATCACACTTTTTTTAAAAAAAAAAAATTAGTTTTTATTACGATATGAATGAATATATTTCATATTACTACTATAAAAATCGCCAGTTTAATAAATATCATCTATAGGATCGCATTTTAAAGAGAAAAAAAGATCATTCTTATTATTTTTTAATTTTATTTTGTATTTAGATAACTGAAACACTCAGACCTATCATATACCTGTGTTTATATATGTAATATATAGGATATATGAGCACAGACCCTCTCACGACCCACCATTCTATGTATGAGGGGTCAGATTGACCTTAGGTCAACATGGGTGTGACAAGAATCTCGGCCTTAGGGTGGCCTTAGAGCATTCCATCATCAGATTTTCAATTGGATGGACAGTTGAAGAGTTGGAGTGTGGAGTAGATTAAAGCCTGTCTATTGAAGTATTATATCTAAGCACTTATATCATATATGTGTAGAGATGGTAATCTGGATCAACTGATGATTGATGGTTTGGCATGAAATACATATATTGGTGATTATTTATCTTTTCAACATATATGTCTTCAAGTGTATCGGTGTTATGAGATGGTGTGGAGAGTGGTGAGCTTTGTGAGTGTCTGCGTTCATATACCCTATATATTTGTATTTAGATGTAACAATTTTATATTTAAAAAAAAAAAAAAAACTGATTATAAATGAAAAAAAATTGTAGAGTTGATATTTATTACATAATAAATAATAACAAAAATTTTGGAAATTGTTATGAACTCTGTACTATTTTAAAATATATATTAAAAGATGGTTATGAAATAAGTTAACATCCAATACAATATTTATAGGCCAAAATATATTCACAATTAAAATCGATGAGTAATATATTTCTCTTTGCATAAAACAGTGACGAAATGTTTTATGAATTAAAAAAAAAGCTTTCAAGGTTAATTAATAAATTTCATTTATTAAATACTTGCTATGATTTATTAGTATCTGTTTATATTACTTGCGACAACTATTTTATACCAGATAACAATAATTTTTATTCATAAATTTTCAAAATAGATAAAATTTTATAACTCTCAACTTTGAAGTAGATGATACCAGGGTATAAACTTATATTCATACGCTTGTAAATTGACTTTGATTTTTCCCATAGTAGTCAATGCTACACCCCTAAGGAGTATATTCTTGTATATAACAATTATTATTATACTTTATATTTATTGGATACTTAAGAAACATATTTATATCTATATACAAATAAGCATTTATTTTATAACGTCTTGTGTGCGATTATAATTACGATAGAATGACAGCCTGTTAAGCTAAATTGTGCAGTCGCTGTGAGAATGTTGTTAATAAATGAATACCTTTGAACAACCACATGATATAGTATTTATATTATAATTACGATTTAGCTTAACAGGCTGTCATTCTATCGTAATTATATCTATATAGTAAATTTTGTTACAATTATGTTAATGAATGTTGTTTTTTTTTACTTATTTAGTACGGATAACAGTCTAGAATTTATTGCCTTGCAAATTTGGTAAAAAAAGAATACTGTTAGACTGCATGATGAAGAAATGTCTAAAATAGAAAATATTCCCAAAATATTCCAAAGTTAAAAATAATGTTGGTGGAGCCTTTTTTTAGAAAGTGTACCTGAGGACAACTATGTTTTTTTCAGGGTTTCAAAATATTTTCATATATTATTATATGTGCATGAAGTTCATGGTATATATTTTATAGGGTCTAAAATAATTATTTATTAATTTAAATTAATTGGATTGAACATATGTTATAGAGATTGTGGAGAGTCAATTATTAGGAAACATTGCTGGCATAAATGTTTAATGATTATTTAATAAATCTATAATGCACATCAACATCATATGACTTAATCCTGCTGTCTTTCCAAGGTTTTGTGCTATGCTCATATTATATTTACTATTATTATTATTATTATTATTATTATTATTATTTTACCCATGCTCTACGAAGAATTGGCCATTATCTCAATTATTTCCCACTCTAATATACTTATTTTATATTATGTCTTAATTTATGCCTATGAGACTAGATAAGTCTCCTAATTTAGCAGTTTTATAAATGAGGGTAATTTTATGTCTCTTTTACTTAGGAAGTGAATGTGTTTTATAACATTATATGGCACTATTCTATGTTGGTGGTTCAATCCACAGAATGATCTCTTGCCTTTTTATTACAGTCATTGTATTCATTTCAACACTGATGGTTAATCCACATAACATTTTGTAATTGTGCTTATTGCTCTGATGCTGGTTAGACAATCCACAGAGCATTTAACGCTTTGTTATTTCTTTGCTTGAATAAATACATCTGCAGGAATACCAGTGGTATTTGATGCATAAATGTGCTTAAGCACAGTCTCCATACGTTATGATGTTGAGGTTGTTTCCCTCATTTTTGGACTGATGCTGCATATACAGTTAACAGCTACTAAAAGAGCATTCAATAAATTATTTCTATAATAAATTGTGTATCAATTTGTATAATATTTATTCTGAGTTGGGATTTAAATTTTCTTTTTGATAAATTGTCTTCCCATGGCCAGTTTTTGCATGTTCACCAATATCAGTTACTACTACTTCTACTCCTAAACCTACTACTACTACTACTACTACTACTACTACTACTACTACTACTACTACTACTACTACTACTACTACTACTACTACTACTACTACTACTATTACTACTACTACTACTACTAATATTATTACTACTACTACTACTACTACTACTGCTATTACTATTATTATAAATATGGGGTATAGGTGAATTGTTTCTGATATTGACATACTTGCATTATTGACTAGGTATTTGAACCAATCATCTCCCTTATAAGGAATGAAATCAAACCCATTTGTGATAAAACCTTATATTGTGTTTGTTTTGAACTTATGAAAAATTTTCCATTATAAGAACAAGTACAAGTGATATTATTTTATTATGTTTATTTATTTATTTATTTATTTATTTGATCATTGTATTAATCAATTATTTATTAATATTGACTGAGTTATAAATAAATGTTAATTTTATAATTTAACCTAATTATATCGTTGCTGTTTGTCATACATGGAGCCAAAAATCCACCATATTAAACTGATTATATATTAGAGCTCATATTGTCACTGATAATGCATGCAAGGTTTATTGAAATTCTGAATTTGATCTTGGGTAATTAGTGATGTACAGGGTATAATAAACTCCCATTTACCTCCTACATCACTTCTGCTTTGCTTTGCTAATTGTAGAATAATCCGGATTTGTGACTTCTATTGATGTTGGTGATATTAGGAACTAAATTAATAAATAAGTTTGTAACCAGTATGATGATTGAACATACTTTCTAATATTATAATTTATGACTTACCTATAACAATAATAATCTCAATGCTAAAGATTTAATTAAAAATTTAAATTAATGATGAAAGAACCTAAAGTTTGTACACTTACCTTTTATTGCAAAGCACTCTACATAGCATTTTTGTGCTAAAATCCTAAGTATATCTGAGCTACAGACAATCATGTTATGAGGCTGACTATAACTTTTACTGTCTTGTTAAATGGTGTATATTCAACCATGTGATGGTTAGTATTGATGTAATGGCTCATATATTTAATCCTGTAAGAGTACTCTTTAGTAGATTTATATAGATCATAACATCTTATTCATGGTCAGTCAGAAAGTCTCATGTAAATGTTGCTTTAAGATACAGTTATTAGCGAAAATAGTTATTAAATGAATAGTCACATAATTTATTTTGGGGCAATTTAATATACCTTCCTGTAATGCTGCAATGTATCTTCATGGTGTACCCTGGCTGTGACTGGATTATATTGTAATAGTTTTGTGTTACATCCTTAATTTTGCCAGTTATAGTCCAAGTGGACCTTTTTGGCTAATATATATATATATATATATATATATATATATATATATATATATATATATATATATATATAGATATTAGAGAGAGAGAGATAAATTTAAAAATTGTCTTTGTTGATATAGTATGTTATTTGTGTCTCATAAGAATTATATGCATGTAAACAAAACTTTGTAAACCAAGTTGAAGTGTCTATCAAGTTAAAGTAACTACTTTATATTTCAAAAATTGATAGAGTTCTCTGAACCCTATATCTCAGATATGCAGCAGCATCTATTATTTCTTTTATGGGTGATATACATGTCCTCATGACTTCATTCCCATTAGTAAAAAAAAAAAAAATACCAAAAACTTTAAAACAATTAAGCAAAAGTCTCAAAAACAATCATTCAAGATTCAACAAGAACAGTATAATATCTAAAGTAAAAAATAGAATACTTAAATTTTGTTTGTACCACATGCGCCTGTTAAAATTTTCAAGCCAACTTAGTTTTCATGGAAAAAGTCTATTTAAAATGAAAACCTAATAATTGATCAAAAACAGTGGTTTAACTAATTATAAATAACAATGTTGTTTTATGTTTGTATATTTCCCTGCTAATCGTTAGGATTTTGATGCATTTTGTATTGCAATTAATATTACATGAGGGATCAACTGCAATATCACATAAAAATGTTTTTACCGCAAAATATAAATATGATGTTATTTTGTTATGCTAATCTTACAAGTCAGAAATTTAATACATGGTCGAAATAAAATTTAATCAATTTAAAGTTTATTTACTTAATAAGCATTTCCCTTCATCTTTGTTTCTAGAATATAAACGAATTAATTAAATTTTATTTACACCATATTCACATGTTAAAATGTTCTAACTATTTTAAAACTTATATGAGAAATCTATTTAAAATGAAATCATAAAAGTAGCTTAAATTCTGTCATCTAACTTATTGTAAATATAATGTTGTTTTCAATGTTTATATAGTTAGATAATATTTTCCAGCAAATTATTAAAACTTTGATACATTTTTATATTGCAAATAATAATGTATAAGTTATCAACAAGAGTATTGCAAAAAAAAAAAAGTAAACTTTTTACTATGAAATTTTAACATTGTAATATTTTTTTCCATTCTGCAGTTGAAAGTAAGAAATTAAATACAAGGCCAGAGACCACATCATCAATCAGTGCTTCATTATTTTATATAAACCATAAAATATGTAAATATCATAGAATATATGTAATAAAATATATTCTACCAGAGTATTTAGACAATTATAAACGATTATGGTAATAAACTTTAAGTAGCACATAGTCATGCTTTTACAAAGATATGCTGTATTGAAAGCATTATCAAGGAAACAAATATTGTCTTGTATTATAAATTAGTTGATAATTTTCTCCATACTCTGATAGAATACATTTTATTACATATAGCCATACTGTAACAAAAATAGGCCAATTCAGAAAAATAACAAATATTATTTTGTACCAAAGGTTTATTACTGTTATAATTGATAATTGTCTATATACTCTGGTAAAATATATTTTATCACATATAATCATGCTTAGTAAAAATACACTGCATTAAAATCCTGACTCACCAAAATAACAAATACTGTTTTGCATCAAAGATTTATTATTGTAATAATCATGCTTGATAAAGATGCATTGTATCAAAAACCTAGTTTGGAAAAGTTACAAAGATTGGTTTGTACAAAATATTTATTTCCATAATAGTTGATAATTGACTACATACTCAGGTAATATATATATATATATATATATATATATATATATATATATATATATATATATATATATATATATATATATATATATAAAAAACAAAAATAAAGACTTATAAATCCAATAAATAATATAATATTTCAACCAGAGGATCGCCATTTTACTGTGTATTTTTTTTTCTTTCTGATGAAAACCAGTCCTCTGGTTGAAATATTATATTATTTATTGGATTTATAAGTCTTTATTTTTTTGTTTTTATATGTATTTCCTTTGGTTAGTTTGTTATATATTTATATATATATATATATATATATATATATATATATATATATATATATATATATATATATATATATATATATATATATATATATATATATATATATATATATATATTGTAATGGGTGCTTAAAACACCATTATAAAACTGAAGTTTTGCAGGGCTAAAAATAAATTTATAAATGTTCAATTTTCTTTATAAAACTTGATTAAAATTTTGATGTTTTTTGTATGTTTGTACAAATATATATGTACGTGGGAATTATATTTTATTACCACAGCTATATTTGGTTTTTAATTTTGAAAAAAAAAAAAAAAAAAAACTAAGATTACTTTTTTTTAATTTATGTAAAAGTAAATTGTATAAATACATTGTTTTACAGATTTAGGATTTAGATTGATAATAATAATTAATTAAAAAGAAAAAAAAGAAAAAGATAAGAATTTTTTTATTTGTTAATCTCTGAATCTGAAAAAGGCAATTTATTTGTGTTAATTAGATAGCTATTGTTAGCTAGAGGAAGAATTTTGTAAATTTTAATTTAAAAAAAATTGTAATTGGTTCAGATATAAGTGATTCAGCTATAAAAGGCTTGATCAGACTATTGTATGATACTTGCACCAACTCTGAGAGATACAGACATCAACTCTGAAAGAGAATTGGACAAACTCTGGTAGTTACATAAACTCGAGGAGATTCTGGCACAAACTCTGATACTTGCACAAATTCTGAGAGATACTTAGAAAATCTATTTCTGCAAAACTAGGAGAGAACAATTCCTGCATATTCTGAAAGCGAAACTGATCTGGCAATTCTATTTAGAATGAACACTAAACCTACAGCAATGATATTTTCTCCTACCATGATGTGCTAACCTTCTCATGAGGACAGATTTGGACTCCCTGTGTCTCCCTTAACTGCCTATAATACTATAAGGACCAATTATAAAGAAACCACTAACCAACTCGCCCAAGCCTACAGTCGGTGAATCCTGATGAACAGAACATATTTAAGAAGTCTAGTGCACTAGCGTTTAACTAAATTATTAAGGTACCTTATGTTCTACAATTTAAATAATTTTACCTCAAATTTGATTTCTTTTTTTAAATGTAAATGTGTTTCAAGTTTTATCTTATGTAATTCGGTTTCTGTGCATTTGATTTTTTTTAAAGAGTGCTAGTTTCAAACCTATACTGTATGTCCCATTTAAAACTTAGTAAGTAAGATAGTAGTTTTATTTTAACCTCACATTCCTTTTTGTTATAGAGTGCATTCTAGATATTATACACTAATTTAATTGGATTTTGGCTTGTGACCCATTTTGTTATTAGCCCTACTTATGTTGTGATCTTAATTATTAGTAATAGACTATTTCAAAATATAATAGTCTTTAGTTTTATTTCTTCAAGCTTCCAATTCGTTTATTAGGGACATGTATGATCATTTTAACCCTTTCTATAGGTAGATCATGTAGATCATGAGCTCCTAGCCTGTCTCACTGTGAGGGAGATCAATTGATTGAAAATAATATCGTTCAGTGCCCTGTTTTTTTTAAAGTTAATGTTTTGAAAGCTATCCTTGCATTTCTCCTGTTTTGACATAAACTCTCAAACATGGACATTTATTATTTTCCTAACCATGGGTTATGAGCAGGAAGCTAAACCCCTTTTTCTTATGAGAGATCACTGAATACTTACTAATACTTCTGCTACTATAAGTATTTTGCACTCTTTCTGCTATAGTTATACAATGCACATAAATCATTTCTAAGCAGTGTTTTTAAAAAAAGAAATATTTTAATTTTGATGAATATATGAATAGTACATTTTAAATGTGTTTTAAAGCTTATTATTTAGAATGTTTATTTAATCATACCCATAATAAAATTATTTATTGTTTTTTTACTTGGCTGATTTTGTTTCTGTGGCTACCTTTCCAACTCTCTGAACAAAACATAAGATCTCATTTGCTTGATTGAGCTAGTCCGGCACATTCGGGTTTATATATCCTGTCCACCCTTAAAATATATGTTTAGTTGTGATGTGATGTGATGTATTATAGCTACTCCTTAAATGAAGTCAAGAATATTTCAGCAATTATGCCCAGATAAACCTGTTAGCCACTTTATTATATTTTATTTTCCAATTTTTGGACTAGTGGCGATCTTGTGGTCAGTATATGCAAATCCAAAAGCTTATCCAGTACAATATATATATATATATATATATATATATATATATATATATATATATATATATATATATATATATATATATATATATATACATATACATATATATATACATAAATACATATATAGCATGATGTTGCATTAATGAGCTTGTATTTACAAATATACAATATAGGGATTATACCAATAGTTCAAACAAGCTTGAATTGATAAATGTAATAAGAGAAAATATTTAAAATCTCTCATCTAGAACATTCACATTCACAGACCAATTAATTTCAAGATTTTGGCTCACCTCAGTGAAGAACTAGAGATATATACAGACACTAGATCCAAAATATCAACTCAAAATCCAGGACTTATTTAATAAGCAACATTTAAGTAGAAACTCTGGAAATTTTAGAAGTGAAAATATGTTTTAATACTAGATATCTAACTTAAATAGATATATGGGACTAAACCAAATTCAGATCTACCATATATTAATAGCCTTAGCATTTCCAAGACCTTGAATGCAAAATTAAAATAATCAAAAAAGTAAGTCATATACTTAAGTTAGATAGCTGGAGTTAAAGTCATCTTTCATGTAAACCAAAAATTAATTATCTTCCATGTATAATAATTGTACTAATAAAATGAACCATTATAAAATTATTGAAATTAGTTGCCATTATAATAATATTTATGTTAAAAAAATATAATCAACTGAAATGATAAAATACAATCAAATAAACCATAAAATATAACATAAAAGTATACTTTTTCAAATAAATTACAAAAAAGACAATAATTTAAATTGGAAATAAATATAACCCTTGGAATAAAATTTTCAATTTAAAATGAAATTGTCTAAATTTAATTACAACACTAATAACCTTAACGCCGAATACTTCACATTTATATTGTTACCAAAATTAATAAACTATTTTTAAAGATAAATAAAATTACATACAATGCAATGAAAAGTATTATAAAAATATTTCAAATTTTCAATTTAAATAGACAAACAATATTTATTGACCTTTATAGAAAATTGTTAATTACAAATCTGAAAATATAATAAAGCTTAAAAATTAAAAAAATATCAGAGAAGTACTTTATTATTTGCTTTTGGTAAATATAAACATAGCTGACACATCTTTTTTTATTTTTAGAAAAAATCTGATATATGATTGCAATATATTAATGAATGGTTAAATAGATATTATTATTATTATTTTTTATGGATCTGAATCATATATCTTAACAAAAGAACATTTAAAAAATTGTATATAACTATAGGATGTGGATATCAGTAAATGAAATATAAGATTTATGACAAAATAGATATCACTAACATCTACAAAGGCATTAAAAATTGATATGAACATATTACTGAAGAACAGTTGAAGTTTTAAATTAAATGTCAAGGGCTACAAATTATCTAGAAGAAGACTATATATAAAATGCATAAAATGAAATAAGAAAGCATGCTTGTGTAACATAAAAAAAGAGAGAACAAGAATTCGAAAAATTATAATTAAAGTAGAAAAGATCTTTTAGTCTGCAGCAGATAAATTCAGGACTGAAAACCAAGATAAGGCTAATACAACACTGCGCATACCTTTTTTATCGACAAATACTCAGGAGTTGCCAATTCTATTGATCATATGAATAAACTACTAAATCTGATCTCACTTTAAATTGTTAATGAGACTCTTAAAATGATATCCTACCTTAGCTTAGCTCAGTTGAGGATTACAGAGGTCTATAGGGTATGATTAATAGGAACAAACATTTATTAAGTTTAAAATAAACAAATAATTGGAATTGGTAAAGTTCTACCATTTATATTGGCACGTTATATTCTATATCTTATCTCCTCCCACTCACATCCACATACATTGAACAACCACTACTGTGTGATAATATTAAATTAATAAGTAATAAAGATGTAATGCTGATTAACTATGCTGCATGGTATGTTAGAATTAAATACAAATTAAATGTAACATTAATTAAATTTCAATTGTACAGTAATTTAAACTAAGTAAGTGAATTAATGTCTAACCTAGATAATAAGAGAATATCTCAGGGAATTAATTTATATTACATGGCTTAATTTTTAAATCTATATTTTCCAACAAGTACTAGCTATTATCATAAAAGTAATGTCATAAATTAAGCATTATCCTAATAAAATGGTAGTGGATAGATAATTAAAAAATAGGGATGCATTTTGATTAATCATCTAAATAATAACTGAGCAATAAAATTTTCAGAGAATCATCAAATAATCAAAGTCATTTCGTATAGTGTTTGGATCTAGCTAAAAGCAACATCATCAGATAACGGACAAGTTCATCATTAAATTATGGAAAAGTGCAATCATATATTGATATGTAAGTAAGTGTGCATGTATGGAAACATAAAACATGAATGCATTTATTACAAAATAATTAAATACAACATTTATTTAGTTAATAGACATACATGTTTTGGAATAATTCCAACATCATTGATTAAATAGTCAATATTTATAATAACATAAAATAAACTGTTTTTATTTTAATACATGCCAGAATAAATAATTTGATAAGTCTATGGAATATTGTATAATACTACAATAAATGATAAAATGTGTGAAACCAAACTTCTTGGATATTTTATTGATAAACATACTCAAGCTATCAATTTTGACAGACCTATGACACAGAAACATTATACTATACTAAGATAACTACACTAGAAATTAATTTTTTAGGTATTTTATTTTAAAATCACGAGATACTAATAATTTGATATGTTTATGAAAAAAGAAAACTAATATAAACATCACGACAAGAATACCAAACATAAATTTATATTTGTATTTTATTTCTAACATAATTATTCAATCTATCAATCAAAATGTGATATGTTTATGGAAAAGAAAACTATATTAAACACCAATTAAAATTATAAAATATGAAACTAAAGTTCTTGGTGTTTTACTTTAAATGTACATCAAATAATATGAGAGGGGTTTAAATTCCATGATATGTCAAGCTATCCCCACACATCAAATGAATAATTCTATTAATTAGCTACACTTTGTTTCCTTTTCGTTTAATCATTCAAAATGCGGTGAAATATCAGGAGTTGATGTTATAAATCCTAAATAATTAATTCTGATATGATTTGAAACATTAATTAAAGAGTTACACATTAATGATGGTTTTCCATATATTTAGAATTAATACTTTACACATACATCTGAATTATTCTACCTCCACAGCAAAATAATCAAATACATGCTGAATCCATTCAGTTTACTTATGAATGTTAAAGGTCTTAATAAGGATGACAATGACAACCAAGCTTTAATGCTAATTATACTGTAGCTGTTCTGGTGAGAAAAAAATAATTCTTCCTTTATTTTCTTTTATCAGTGACCATCTTTGGTACCACAAACAATAATGATGGGAATGCATTTGCCATATACACGATGGATAAAAGACTTTGCCAACTCTAATCATTTAAATAACAATACACAGTGACTCCCCTAGCATAATTTCTGAGGTTTACATGATGTAGGTGGAACATCATCTCACCAAAAACAGAATATTTACTTAGTCACATAAGTATAATTCATAAAATACAACTACTTCCATAGTTCTATATAATCCACTCCTGACAAATACTAGCAATGTCATGTGAGCTCCTCAACCCCTTAATACAATGCAATACATAATCCACTCATGACAAATATTCAAATAAATTATGAGAGTTATTGATCTTCGGAAATACAATATATAATATAAACAACTTCCTTCGCAAAGCCATTGCCACCAAATATATTTAAATCGCCATAAAATTAATAAATTCATTTTAAACAAATCCTTAATCTTTCCAATTCTTTTAAAATATTTTCATTATTCAAAACCAATGTGGGGAATTAAAATTATTTATGCTTCAATTCAACAATTATATAACTTGATTACTGCAGGCAGATATATAAGCATAATGACTGCATGCAAATACTAAATCACATTTGATAAGAAACATTGTAACAACATTAATTAATAAGTTATAAAAAATGAATAAATCATACATTTCTTGTGAAGTAAGATGGAATTAAAAGTTATGACAATTATTGGCCAGCAAGACAAAATAACTCTTTGGTGTATTTGGCATTAGCTCCATAAATTTGTAAAACAAAAGGTCTGGTTTAATAAACAAATAACTAAATTCTGGGAGTAAAACAATCATTTAGTCAAAGATCACAACTTCAAATGAAAAAGATAAAATAATAATACATTTTATGTTATAACTTTTAAAATAAGAGCCGTTAACTACTAAATAGCAAATGATATTTTCATTGCTGCAAGTATTATAGAAATGCAAGCAATTTAATAAAACTATATTAAAATAATCATTAATTACCCAGTATAATATTTATATTACACTTCCTTTGTGATACATTCTTTAAAGAGTAAAATAATAATCAAATAAAAAATAA
>JAQFVV010014846.1:0-25773 GCA_028023455.1 Epiperipatus broadwayi | reverse complement strand
CTTCTGGCTTATGACCTTCTAACAGTGAGGAGCGGATCTGGCTGCACCTATGTAGGATCTAATGCAACCTTCAGAGATCACCTTTTATCTCTTTTTAACTACAACTATGAGACAAATTGAAAACATAATATTTTCAGTCCAAGCTCATCAGCCTAGATCTGAATTCAGTTCAGTACCTATACATTTGGTGTAGATGGAATTTACTACAAACGCTTCTGGCATTCAGAAGTGATTAACCTGTTTGCTAATTGTAATATCACGTATAAGCTACACTTGGTTTAATAACAGTTAAGAGCAAGCATAAAAGTGATCATGTGATATTTATTAGTTTAAAACCAATCCTGCTAATAGGATAATTGAGTGGCTATGGTTATTAAAGACCAAAGACACCAACATATGTACTAGTTGAGTTCAGACTTCTCTACCAAACTATAGCTAATAGGCTTGGATTGAAAGATATTTTCAATTTAAGTCTCATAATTTATAATGATAGAGATAAAAGGTGGCTGCTGGGCAGTTACAGAATCGTAAGATAATAGATAGTACTCTAGATCAAGGCTCTGCAGAGACAAAGGCCACAAGCCAGAAGCTAGTCTGGATATTGGATGAAATATAGGCAATAAATAAAGGTTTTATGTATAAGCTTTCTGGCATCGATTTCTTACTTTATTTAAACATTATAAATATCATTTTTGCCCTGTTTTTATTATTATTATTATTATTATTATTATTATTATTATTATTATTATTATTATTATTATTATTATTATTATTATTATTATTATTATTGTGTGTATTATTATTATTATTATTATTATTATTATTATTATTATTATTATTATTATTATTATTTAATAAATATAGCTTACTTCTCATATATGTAAAATATATAATAATTGTTAATTAGAAGATATTAATTAGTATTAAAGTTTATCGAAACTAATAGCTTTAGGATCCATGCCTCATATTCATAGCCTTCATAAAATGTATAATAAAATATATGCAAATACAAATATTCCAAACAAGCTAATGTTATTAGCTTTTCTTGAGATCTCAAGAGAAATGGGCTTCGTAACACAAACTGTTTGAATATTATATCTCAGAATATAATATATTTAATTATATCATTATTATTATTATTATTATTATTATTATTATTATTATTATTATTATTATTATTATTATTATTATTATTATTATTATTATTATTATTATTATTATTATTATTATTATTATTATTTATTATTATTATTATTATTATTATTATTATTATTATTATTATTATTATTATTACATTGTTGTTGTTGTTGTTGTTGTTGTTGTTGTTGTTGTTGTTGTTGTTGTTGTTACTATTATTATATTATTATTATCTTGTCTATAAACTGATATTTATCTTTTTGCAAGGTCACATAAATTTATTTTGAACATTAAATTTCATAATGGATTGACAGTGATAATTAGAAAAAAATTAATAATATGTCCCAAATGAATGATGTAAAAATAATGACTTGCAAGATTGATTCTTTATTTGAAATGTTATTAAAATAATGTATTGTTTAAATCCTTTTAATTATCTCCTACTTCATCATTTATTTTCATGTTGTTTGTTAAGTTAAGTTTTAAAGTGATAATGATACTTTGGTAGAAGTTAAAAATGAAAATATCATATAAAAATAAATTTTGTCCAATAATTCCCTGTTGAAAATGTTACAACAAAATCAAATATTTTACAATAAGTATTAATATTTGATGCTACATTAATTTGAAAATTTTATTTTGATTTATTCACTGAATTTACATTAATAAGATTAAGGGTATATGAGCACATAATTTCACATATTTTCCTCTCACACTATCTCATGCCACTGATACACTTGAACATGAAAAGATAAAATATCACCGATCTCATGCTAAACCAGCAATCATCAGTTGGTCCAGATTACCATCCCTACACATATGTGATTATATGTGCTCAGATATACATTTTGTGAGGTGCTATGAGCGCTCTGCTGACGTTTTCCAATGAATGTTTTATTTTTCTTTCTTTACTGATGTCAAAAAGTATAAGTATGATCTATAATGACATATGATCATTCTATAGCTGAATCATGTGGGGCTTTCAGAAAATGTTCATTTAAAAAAAAATCGTTTGAAATTTAGTTTTTTGACAAATTTTTAAATCGACCACAGTATTCGCTAATTTTTGCTGTTTTTTTTTTTTGATAATTTTTGTACTTATCATGAAGCGATAAAAGCAAAATAATTCAGAGGCTGCAAAGTGAAATTTTGTCCAGTGCTATTCACTAGAAGGCCTAGTAAGATCTTCCAATGTAATGCCATAAGTAACATTTAAAATTTTTTTTTAACTTTTTTCCTAAAAAATTATATATATTTTTTTTTATTTTTTTCATAAAATTATCTTTCTTATTAATTTTAGTTTGTAATTAGTTGTGTGTTATTTATTTATTCTCATATAGAATTTATATGTAATGTAATTTTCTAACGTTCTACCTACACTATTATAAAAATAATGTTTTTCAAAAAGTATAATTTGTTACTGAAAATCATTAATTGTGTTTATATAATATGGTTTATAAGTAATTTGTTATAAAACTAATAATCAAATGTATACAAACATTGCATACACAAACATATAATCAAATTCTGATTTTTGTTTATGTTTTTCAAGCCTATAGCCAACAAATGATCTATATGCAAATAAATTATATATATGTGGTACAATAAATATAACAAGATAGCATCACTTCTGTGCATAAAGAATATAAACATCACTTGTGTGCATAAAGAATATAAACAGTTATAAAACTAATAATCAAATGTATACAAACATTGAATACACAAACATAATCACATTCTGATTCTTGTTTATGTTTTTGTTTACTCTTGTTCATGCTTTGGTTTTGCTATATGTTTCATAACATTATTTTCAAGTCTATAGCTAACAAATACACTATATGCAAATAAATTATGTCTATGTGGTACAATAAATATAATAAGATAGTATCACTTCTGTGCATAAAGAATATAAACCTCACTTGTGTGTTCATAAAGAATATAAACATCACTGGTGTCCATAAAGAATATAAACATCACTGATGTACACAAAAATATAAAATGAAGAGATGAAACTCATTTTATCAGTGATATAGACAGTAGCCTACAATTTCTAGTTTTAGATGGATAAGAAGCCAATTGTATGATGATTTCTTTTGTATCTTTTATTAGGATGAATCTTTTTCTTTATAGATGCCTTTGATATTTAGAACATTTGGGGTACAAGATAAAAATGAAGAAGTCATATCCGAATTCTTTTGGAGATTGTGAAGCTGTGGATTAATCAGGTAAGACATGTTATACATGTTTAGAAAGATAATTTTGAGAGAAATATAAAGAAATTATCACTGAAGATGTATTTTCAATTTTAGTTAATGTTAATTTTCAAATTATGAACAAACAATAAAATAATAATTATTTCGGATGTGAATTTTTTTCCTTATTTTGTATGTAGTTATCACTATTTATTTTATGTTTATTGTTTTTCTTAATGTTTCTAGTTTCTAGCAATGTAATTGTTTTTGCTATAACATAATTAAAACTGAAGTTATTGTGAAAATTATGTCTCAGGCCAGTATTTTAAAAAAAATCAATATGGCGGCTTGAAGCGAGTAGTTAAGATAGCCAATCCTCATACTCTAATGGACAGGCTTCAATCTACTCCACCACTCCATCTCTTCACCATCAGATTTTCAATTGGATGGACAGTTGAAGAGTTGGAGTGTGAATAGATGATGCCTGCCAATTAGAGGTATTGACTATCTTAATATATATCTGAGCACATATAGCATATATGTGTAGAGATGAGTAATCTGGACCAACTGGTGATTGCTGGTTTAGCATAAAATACGTATATTGGTGATTATTTATCTTTTCAACATATATGTGTTCAAGTGTATTAGGGGTATGAGATAGTGTGGAGAGTGGTGGGTCGTGTGAAAGTCTGTGCTCATATACCCTATATATATATAGACACAGGTATATAATAATCTTGTGTGTTTCAGTTATTAAAGGCTTATTGTATTTTTTCTACACACATACGCCACTCTAGAAATATTACTTAAAAAGTAATTACCTGAAATAAGTGATTTTTTTCCCCCCTGATAATGGCTTTTGACTTAAAACCTGTTAAGATAAATATAACATTTTTTTTCTTTTTGTAAAAATTAAACACGATGCAATTATGAATATTCAAAACATATCTTAGTCAGATGTGACAACTTGCATATTTGTCGGTGAAAAAAATGTGGGTTCGCCTTCCGGCTGATGCTATGACATATGGAAAAAAAATCTGGTTTATTTGTCTATCCTATTTATAACAAGATCAAAAAACAATCCTGCATATCCATTTATCAATTAGAAAAAAATAAATAAATAAGGCTATGACATTCAAACGACATGATATTCAGGATGAATAAACTCTTATTTATATATTATAAAAACGTCAGAGGAAAAACATGTTAAAAAGTCATATATATATTGAAAATTATTGAGCCATTCAGTTTAGTACGTTTTACAACTCGAAAATAAAATAATAAATTTATTTGTATTTAGAGATATACGAAATGTTATATTTAGAGTTATACGAAATGTTAAACTAGTGCATTTTATATATAATATTTCTTTTCTTATCCTTCTATAGAAAATTTTAACTCCTACCGTCTAGTATATTTTGCAATATTATTTTCCAAACGTTTTTATACCTTTAAAACATTTTATTTATAAAGAAGTTTATTTATTTATATCAACGCAAAATAACAAAGAAGAAAAAAATAATAGTAACAACTGTATTGGTTAAATTATTTATTTATATTTTATAATTAATAAGCTATTTAAAAAATCGTATACTCTTTGAGTGTATATATATATATATAATCTCGATGGCTGAGGAATTGAAGGGTAGAGTAGATTGAAGCATGTCCATAAAAGTTTAGTCTTCTATTCCTAATATAAACGGAGCACTGATTACATGTGTCGGAGACGATAAACTGTACCAAATAATGAGTGCTGGTTTAGCACGAAATGCATATTTTAGTGATCATTTATCTTTCTCACATGTGTGTGGCCATGTGTTTCGATTATATAAGATAGAGTGAATAGCTAAAGTGAGCTTGAATATCTGTGTTCAAATCCCTTATATTACATCTGAGCACCAAGTATGTGAATTATGGTTGTATTTCAAAAATAAACGATAATTAAATAATGCAATTAAGAAATTAAATAGTAATATAAGTTATTTAAAACAAAATAAGAAACACAAAACGTTTAACTTTTTATTGTGTTTAAAAGATCAATAAATATTGAGATTCTAGATAAGTAGCATCTTTATATAAACGATAGCGATGATAAAAATGTCTGGGGATGGGTATATGAAAAAAAAGACAGACAAACAACAATATGTTATGTGAGAAGAAAAGACTTTGTACTCATCCAAATCACATTTAATCTAATTCTTTATTAAATGCCCTCCCAATATTTGATTTCAAGTCTAACTCAAAATAGTAACAATTACAATTATATAAATACAAATAAAGGATGTCGTTTAATTAAATATTTTGTGATAGTATATACATTTCCTATATGTAATCTGAATGTATATTTACTAGGTAAGAATTTAGAAGATTTTTGTTTGTTGATATTACCATGAAATTATGAGTTGGGTTTTCGGTTAAACCAGATACAACTGAAATTATCATCCGCATTAAAGCGTGTATACAAGGTAAAATAGTTTAGTTTCATATTTATATGATTCAATTAAGTTTTATAACTTTAATTAAGAAGAATACTTAATAATTAAATCCAATATATTTACTGATAAAATCGTAGAAAAATATTAATGTTAATAATTCACAAAAATATCTAATAAAGTTCCCTGATCTTTCAAACTTTGATTGCCTATACATATAGTATAAGACTATTTTCAAGGGAATTAAATTAAACAACAATATTTATCCTCAAACCATTCAGAGGTATTAAATTTTCCAATAATATTAACACGAATGTGCATATCAAGTAGACTAAATATAATGTAGAGTGTGTGTGTTTGTGAATCGATGTAATGAAAACAGATAATCTTACGATATCATTAAATCAGCCAATGTTTAGCTTAATGTGTTGCTTATCATTACTTTTAATTACACAAGAAATCAATAGGTAGATTTGAGAATTTCTTATAGATATTATCAATCTTTAAAATACGAGTTTGAATGTCTATGTCATTGATTAGCACATAAATATTTTGTCTATATGTAAATAACTTAAATAAACAAACTTAATTACCCTTGAGGATAGTAATGACATTTCTAGCTCAGGCCCATTTTCTTCTGTGGCTTCAAACTTTAAATACATTTTTTTTATTTAATAACTATCTATCAAACTTCAATAATAAATGAATATAAATAAATGTTCTGTATTATCTACTGAGGGATTTCTTGTGTATTACAATGAGATTTTAAAAAGTCACATATTTGAATAAATATTGCACTGGACATTTTATTTCTTACTTAGTAAATATCTAATAAATCTATAAAATAGAAAATCATATAATATTAGTATACTAGCCAAAAAACATTTTTTTTTAATATTCTTCCACGATTATGGTTTATAATTTAACATATAGACCTTTTTAAGTAAAATTTAACAAGATATGTACAACATATACATTCAATTCAAGTATCTTTCCAATCATTGACTTTAAAAACCATCATTCATTAAAATCATAAAATATCTTCAAGAGATTGATGGTTTCAGATTTTTAAAAAAAAATGCATTAGAGTTTATTTTACTCTTCTATTTATTTCATTTTATTTATAAACAATAAACTATGCATTATCAAATAATATTTTATGAGCTGTATTTCGTTCATGAATATACAAAGCGGAATTATAATATGTATTTTTAATTTTACTTTTATGATATATAATTTTTCATTAAGACTTAATTTACTTTGATCCATATAAATTTCCGATAACTGCAAGAAATCTTATAAACCATATCATAAACAAATTTGCTATTTCTTGGTTATTTTGAAGTATTTAATAATAAACTTAAATTAAAGCCTGTTTTTCAGACCGTTTCTATATCACCCAATAAAATATTCTTATAAACCAACTTTTATACCAATGATTTTAAAAAAAGGCAAAGCTGGTCATTTTCTATTGTTCGATAATAGTAATATTAAAATGAACTTTTTAAACTATATTGGTAATCGGATGTACTTTTGATTTTACAGGAAGGAATATTGATAAACTTTCTAAAATTAGTCTACGATTTTTTTAGGAATTATAGACATTTAAATCTTATGAGAAAAAAAAAATCAATTATGATTTCTCACTCTCACTAATATTTTTATACAGTTCAAACGAATGTAGAGCCATTTGTGAATAATGTTCAATGTAAATTAATTAAAATTATATTGAAAGATCAATATAATATTTCATTTTGTATTCCTCCAAATGTAAATGGACTAAGTAATAATTTTAAATTGTTGCATTTTCATTTAATATTGTCAAACACCCTCCACTCACAATTTTGACGTCATCCATTTTAGATAAGTACACTTATGATTATTACTAATTACTTTCGAAACAAGAGATTATCTCTAACACAGATATAAACTTTAAACCTCAGTTAAAGATTAATATATCTGATTTTTTAAATTTACACTCACAGATTTATTCACCTTTCTCTGTCCCATATATAATATCTTAATAGATACAATAAACACCTCCGCACTTCCCCATTCTTTTCATATTCACATAAATAAAGATATAATAAAAGAGAAATGACCCCCTAGATGCATATCATGCTGAACCAGCACTCATCAGTATTATATATATATATTATATGCAAAGTATTTATCTAGAGGAAATTGTTACATTTTCATTTACCATTGTCAAACTTCCTCCACTCACAACTTCGATGCCATCCATTTCAGATAACTTAACTAATGATTATTACTAATCATTTTTGAAACAAGGTATTATTTCTAGCACAGATATAAACTTTAAACCTCAGTTAAAGATTAATATAACTGATATTTTAAATTGACATGTGGAGGTGTTTATTATATCTATTAAGATATTACATATGGGACAGAGAAGGGTGAATAATTCTGTGTGTAAATTTAAAAAATTGATGGGTAAACAGAAAGAATAAATTTGTCAGAGGGATAGTATAATGACAAAATCGTTTTATTATATGGAATATTTTATATAAGCATTTTATACTTATTAAATTTTGCCTATGAATTAGTATGTGCACATTAATTATAGAATGTAGGCTATTCTTCATTGTCTACGTGTGTGTTTCTTTTTATAACAAAACATTATCATTATTTTTAAAATAACTAATTGTTGATTAACTTACAATGTTAGTTTGTTTAATACACTATTAGTTTATGCATTTGAAAATGGAATAATTATATTTTAACTTTTATTATTAGACTTAATTTTTTCTTGCTATTGTATTGACAAGGATTTGTGATCTTTTTTTTATTTGATAAGTATGTGTAGCATATAGTGGCATCAAATATAGTATCAATGATATTTTGCATGGGCAGATAGATCACTCTCCCATTGCTTATTCCATGAGATGATTATATTGTCGAGACTGATAAATAGATATTGTTTAGTTAGCACAGTTAATCCCAAGAGATGATTATATTAATGGCCTGTATCCTGTTTCCCTGTGATGAGACAATGTCCACATATTTTGTACCTAGGAAACAGGTATTGGAATTGGCCATATTATTGTACAACACTATAATGTTGTTTTGTAGAGCCTCTCTTTATTGTCTGAGTCCTCATGTTTATTTGTAGTTAGTTTTCCACCATGTATAGTGGTGTTCTTATATTTGAAAAGGAATACCAATGATAGGATAAAGTTAAATTCTGGGACACCTGTGTATTTTTAGTGTTTGTCTAATTGTAAATAGTGTATGTATAATGCTGTAGTACTTTTGACAGTTTACAACCAAACCAACCAAAATTTACTAGTGCTAATAAAACTTCTGTATGGCATAGCAAGAGATACGCATGTAAAGTGTTGTTTTATTTTCATCAAGCAGTGATTTATGCTGATGGATTGGTAAGACAGGTTAATGATTAGAATGATTATATTGTGGACAAAGGCAAGGTTTTGGTGTCATGTATACATTTGACTTGTGATGTCTGTCCCCACATTAGTAAAATAAATATCTTCATATCAAGTGATAATAATTGTTACTTTTGCTGCATATGATTGGCTTTATATCATATTCTGATATAAATAAAATAGCTATATAGTATAACATGCTATTTTATAACATTAAGTTTTAGATTTTAAAATTTTCACTTATCCCAAAGATTTGAATACACTTTTATTTTATAACATTACAGCTAATTTATGTTAAACAGAGTTTAACCTTCCTGTTTTATAATATAAAATAGAAAAAGCATAGCTGATAATGATAGTGATCATGAAGGTATGACTGTCCTATACTATTTTATATACTATGTGTGTATTCAATGGGATATACATTATTTTCTATATCTGATTTTATACAATGTCTCTGTCTTGTTTCAGATAATGTTTCTGAAATAAATTTGTAAATAGTGTAAATAAATCTTGTTGTTTTAAAAGTTTATTATTTGTCTGCAGTCTTATTGCTAATCACCATACACATTATTATTGTTATTGCTATCAACACATCTTATTATTTTGAAGTCATCATCAATCAATATAATATATTTAAGTATATGTTAGTATACCATAATAATTTTGGTAAACCCTATACTTTAAGGGTACATCCAAGGCATTATCACTATTTGTTAACCTAGATTACATATATTTTAAATAATGTATTAAAATATAAAACACTTAATTTTGATTTAATCGGTTTATTTGAACTTGCAGATATATCATTCACCGATCTTGATCATATTGCTGATAATTATTTGATAAAAGGACGTAAATATGTTATTGTGTTTAGTTATTAAAAGTATTAGTATTTCATAAACCTTAAATTTTATAATATTTATAGAATTTATAAAGTTTATCTGGAATTGCCAAATATTGTTTGGTAATTTTATTTTGTATTAAGAGCTGTTTTGGATACTATATGTGGTTAGTGGCAAAATCCCTCTCACTGACACAAGTATGTCTTGTAAAATAATAGTAATAAAGTTATTTGAATCTTGAAAAAAATAAGTTACTAATTTGCAGTGAATTTATGGTAAATTTTATATCTATAGTTAGTTAGTGTACTTAGATTTGAGTCATGTTATATTGACCATTTTATTAAAGTCAATGAAACTTTAAGGTGTATAAAAAAAAAAAACTTTAAGGTGTAAACTGTTTTTTTTTTTTTGGTCTTAAAATGTATAGCTTGTTTTGACTTTATGGTGAATATACTGGTTTTGTCAAACTTGGAAGTCCTATTTTATTTAGGTTATCTTATTATCATTTAGTACATTATTAGTTTATAGTTCAAGATCTCATTCTCCTTCATCAACATTGTTCTTCTATTTCATCTTGATCTTTTTTTTTTATTTCTTCATTCTCATTTGATCATAATTCATTATCCTAATTGATTCACCCTTCATTTGCTTTTATTCTATTATCATCTTAATTATTCATTACCTATTATTCTATCATTATATTGATCATTCATTATTCTAATAAATCTTCTTTCTCTTCTTTTCACTTTTAGGTTTGTTTCATTTTATTAATTAATTATTACTTATTTTCATCATACACCATAATTTAGTTATTACTTAATTCATAATTCTAAGTTTATATTCATTCCATAGACCTAATTATTATTTATTTATTGGTTCGAGAAATATTAAATTTATTTCATGATACTTTGTTTGTGGATTTTAAGGCTTGCATAACTAGAAATTATTATCTTCATGGAAACTTCGTTACTTTCTTTAGATTTATTGTTTCATGCTAGGTTAGTTGCATAAAGAAATAATATATTTAGTTTAACTTTTCTTTTTATGCTTATATTCTTGATTATATACTATAATAAAAATAATAAATTTAACGGTAATGAACTATTATAAACAATCATTAAAAAGCTGAAGTATTTTCTTAAACTTGCGGTTATTTCATTTTTTTTTTTTACAATTTAATTGCAGTTGAGGCAAGTTTAATAAATTAACCCAAAGTACTTCTGCTGATTTAAGGATTGTTTATAATAGTTCATTACCATTAAATTTATTATTTTTATTATAATTACAATTTTGTTTTAATTAAAGATTTTATATATATATATTGTATGCATCTTGTTGAATTTCACTTGAAAAGTTTTATTTGGTAATGGATGAAATTTTGATTGTAGAAAAATGTTAGTAAAATTTTGTGTTTTGGCTAATGTAGGAATGTTATATGAATTTTATATTTTATTTATAATTACTAGTATTATGGCAGTCAACATTTATTTTCTAGTAAATAAAGTAAAACTGAAAACTAAAATAGTACCTTATACTAAAATAAAATTAATTGTTATGTAAAAGTTAAATAATAATAATTATAATAATAATAAATAAGAAGAAAAAGAAGAAATAATAATAACAACAAGAACAATAATAATGATGATGATGATAATAATAATAATAATAATAATAATAATTAGTAGTAGTAGCAGTAGCAGTAGCAGTAGCAGTAGCAGCAGTAGCAGTAGTAGCAGTAGCAGTAGTAGCAGTAGTAGTAGTAGTAGTAGTAGTAGTAGTAGTAGTAATAGTAGTAGTAGTAGTAGTAGTAGTAATTTTTTTAATAAACCCAATAAAACTATTTACTTACGCTGTCTTATTTATTTTTATTTTGTGCATAATAATGGCTTATATAGTTCTTGTTTTCTGAACTATATTTGTGCATAACAATTATATGGAATAGTGGTTTATGTTTAGTGTTATGGAAATTCAGATGATGATGATGATCCTGTTATGCATAAGGAATATTTTTTAAATCCGTGAATTACTTTTCTTTTTTATTATATCTTTAAAAATGTAGTTTTTCGTTGGCTAGTACATCAATACCAATAACTGACCAGAGCATGGATGATGGGAAGAATGTTTTAACATAGTTGTATTTTGATGCAGTAGCTCCTATGTATATGCATCCAAATAATTATTGTGTGTATTCCTGCACTAGGTCTGGTATTGACTCAATAATTAGCATGGTCTGTAGTGGACCACTTTTACATACATTCACAAACTGTACTATTGATTTAGTTGTTTTTGATCATTCATGATGATGATTAATGGTTATTAGATTTGTATGTAGCTAATGAACTTATAGTTAGTTCTGTGGTAATCTTTCATGCTCATTTTTTATATTTTATTTTATATTTTCTTTACTTCAGGATGACGATGGTTTCCCATCTTTTAATAATTCAGCCATAATGTGGTGTACTGTTACAAATGGCTATACAATTGTGGGGCATTGTAATCCCAGATTCTTTTTCTCTTTTATTAACCCCTAATAGCCATATTGTTACAATTGGTGTTCAACTTATGGCATCAAAGGTTTCCATATTGTTACTATTGATGGCCAGCTTTGGGACCACTGTTTTTCCAAACTATTGCAATACATATTTCTAATTATTACACTTTATTTATACAGCATGAGGTTAAATAAAATTCCTACCCTATGAGAATTAAAATAAAAACACTATCAATATATAAAAAAACAAGTGAAGAAATCATTTTATCTCAAAGGTAATTTTCTAATATACTTGGGGTACAAGATAGTAGCATCAGATTATAAAAATATATAATTATATAAAGTTGCCAGAGACCTACAGACAGAAAAATTAATCATAGAAACCAAGCAATGATGACTAACTTGCATTTGTGTGTAACATTGATATAAACATTGGAGGCAATATAAAGTCAAACCTCATTATTTATGTCCAATCAACAAGTGTCCTGTAACTAGCATCTGATGTTATCATATATGCTGTTACCTTATATTCCACTGAGGTCAGGATATTAAAAGATGAATTAGTAAGGAATAAGCATAATTATTGCTCGATTTTATACAATAGAAGAATTATTTGCTTTTACTTTTCAATAACTTTCATGGTGAATATTCTACAAAGATTTAGCTATTAATTAATGAATAATAAAGCATGGTGTAGACACAAGCATTTATTCATCTAATTGAAATCATACATATTAATCAATGGCAACAGTTGACATAGAATGATGACTTACAACCCTCTTACTATTTCAGGCTTCATAGTACATTTAAGAAATAATAAACATCATGCTAGGTTATGGAAAAAGCAGAAATCTATCAATGATGAAAATGAGATGGAGTATCTCTGTCTTGCAAGGCCATGCCCAGGAATTTCATCAGATTAGAAAATCATTTGATGCAGGAAATAACATCATGTAGGGAATTTATTTGCATTCATAATACTGTAACATCAGTGAAGATTACCTGAGTATGAAAATATAAAACAGACCTGCCTGATTTGACATGATCCTATCTAGAAACACTTGTACAATTCAATTGTAGATTGGAGAAATTGGCATCTGCTTGTGGGAAAATATATGAATTGATTATATAAAAAACAAATAACCCAACCATGCAATTTAAATAAAAAACAAGCAATAATTAATCATTAATTAGTAAAGCCTGGAAATTATGGTGATTACTATAAAAGAAAACAAACATGAACAGTCATATTAAAAGTTTCCAAAAGCAATTATATATTACTTTCCCTGGCACATTAATGCCTAATCAGATTATTCAATATAAAACTTATAGATAATAAAAGATCTTAATAATTCCTGCTTAGACGAAGGACCACTGTAAAAATATGTCTACAAAGTAGTTTGAGTTGTCTGTCAATTAAATATATAATCATAATTAAACATTTATTAAAATTGACTTTAATATTTATCATCAAATACAAATTAAATTACATATATTGGTCCCTGCAAACTATATAAATCAACATTATTTTTTATATTGTTTTTAAAGCTAGTTCAATTTTTATTTTATATTTAGTTAAAATCTGATTTTCTGACCTTCACAATTGTAGTAAGAGTAAAATTTCACTGGGAATACTTGAATAATTATATAAAAGAAAGAAGTCTTTTAGGGAGTTGAGGAAGGAGAATTGAAGTGTCTGAAGTTTTAATTAATTGACTTTTTTTCAGAGCAGAGATGATTTTAGGAATTTAAGAAATAAAATATATTTTAAAAAATAGCCCTTTGTCACATGTTCACTCAAATATTAACTCCATCACATATATGACTTTTTTAACAAATGACTAATATAGCAGCACATACTTGGCCATTTTCGATCATAGACATGTTAGTTTAATTTATTGATAATAACAATTTAGATAATATTAAATAAAAATATAACACACAAGCAAAATTAATCATAAAAATAAAAAGGGGAACACAAAATGGATATGGCTTAAATTTTTACCAATATTTTGGGATTGAAGATATCTCATTGCATGAGTTCAATATTTTTACAATTATTTTCATGAAGGATTTGAAACCTGACATGGTATAAAGAGCAACCATGGGAGAAATTCACTATCATTTGAACCTGGATGGCCTTTTTCTTGGATATTAATGTTTAATTGTTTCCTCTGGTGACAGACTGCACTATGAATGGGGGAAGCATAATTGACTGGGTAGCTTATTTTTTTATATTTCTTCAATGAAGGGATGGATGGTCAGCAGGCTGAATACAGATATGATTGCTAAAACATCAACATACAGGTAAAATTATTTAGCAGACTTTAGATGGAAGGAGTTCGCAGATTATATTGAAATACAAAACTCACACTACCTGGGTTGGGAGAGGAAGGGGACACATACTATACACTCACTAGTTTTCGGTATGCATGGTTTTTATTGGCCAAATGATTGATGAGCTTCTTAGAAATAACTTTGTGGAGGAAATCTTGTTGACGCAATTGAAGAATTTTCTAATGGAGTCCTTTTTGCAGAATTGTTGATACAGACCCAGTTTTTACAATTACATAGGATTTGAAATCATTTTCTAACAAAAGAAAAACAGGTTTAATTCTTAATTTTTTTCTCCTTCTAATAATTTTGATCATCTTGTCCAAAATTTAATAATTTATTTTTTATTAATTATCAGAATTGTCTAAATCAGAATGTTTTGTTTACTTGCATTCCTTAATCCAATTATGTCTCAATCAACACCATTACCCTAGGGTCACATATCTTTTAGAATAATACAAAATATTTTTGTTTTACTTTTGATTTTTTTAGATAGTATTAATAATAATAAACATGTCTATTCATTGTATTTTTTCTAAATATAGTTAATATTGCATACTGACTTTAGAAATTCATGAACATCTATTATTAAGGAAATTAAAATAGATTTAATTTAAATTACTTATTGTTTCTAATAGAATATTCTCAAATTTTTTAAATATTTGAAGCATTCTGCTTTAAAATTGACTACTTACTTATCTAATATTAAAGAAATGTCTAGTTTTTTTTAAAATTTAAACTATTTGCTTCCTGCCAACACGTGATTGCATTTTATTTTTAATAAAATAAATGTTCATGTTTACTATATTAGAATTTAAAATATTTAAACAACTTGACATGAAGTATTTATATAGCTTCAATACATATTGAAAGATGAAAGATCATATTTTATGACTGTGAATAGGGAAACTGAAATGTTTGTTCTAAAGACAAGATGAGATTGATATATGTGTGGGTCTGAGTATGCATTAATTTTATGTCAAACATTGAGGATAAAATCGATTATTAAGAGACATAAAAAATAACAGAAAATGATATTGTGCTCACTATTACTGACATGTAATATGAAATGATTAAGAAATTATGTATTTATGTACCACTTATATTTCTTAGCTAGAAAAAAAGTATGTAATTATGTTGAATATTAATCAAGGTTCTTACCATATTTATATAGTTTCAAACACGATAGTTTAATAAAATAAAATAAATAATGTTAGATGGTAATGAAATGTTGATAAACAAACAGAAGAAGTTTCAAAATAAGTATTTCAGAATCGATTTTCTATTTGGGAGACGTATTCATAAGAACTTGAACGTTTTTAACATAAAAGTAGAAAGTATTCACATTTTTTAATAATTGATAGGTGAGAAATAGCTAAATCCTTGTTGTTCTAATAAATGGTGTATTGTGATTTCTAACAGTTAATTGCTATCAAAACATAATAAATTATTATTGCAGTAAGCTTTATGAATATTTCCATATTTGCCTCAGATTTAAAATGAAATACTTAATGAAGTTGTGTTAATATGCTTGGGACATGAAAGAAAATGTGTCGTATATTGTCTTCATGTAAGACAACTAGAATTGCAAGTCGTAAAATGAAATAAATTATAGCTTAGATCAGTGTTTCTCAACCTGTGGTACGCTTACCACTGGTGGTATGTGAGTTGCTGGTTGGTGGTACATGAAAAATAATCAATAATGGCGGACATAAAAAAAAATTAAATAATAAAAATATAGAAACGTTTTTTCCTATAATTCATAAAAATTATTTTAATTAATAATATTATACAGTAAAGTTGTTAATATGTACAGTCGATAATGATCTTTAATGTTAATGATAAAATTGAAAGTATGATTAAGAAATTAGATTTTTGGAAACAGATATATATATAAGTATCAAAAACAATCAACTGGAAGTATTCGAAACTCTACATATTTTTTTGTTTGAAAATAAGGTTAGTCTGTCTCAAGATATACGAGAAAATATAATAGCACATTTAACAGGATTTATACGAGAAAATATAATAGCACATTTAACAGGATTAAAATTGTCTTTCATGGAATATTTTCCAAAACCCGAAAACACAAATGATAATTGGATTTCAAACCCCTTCTATGCTGAAAATTTAGAAAAAGCTACATCATTATCAATAAAGGATAAAGAAAATGTAATAGAATTATCATGTGACAGAATTTTACAAGTAGAATTCAAATGACACAATCTAATTAATTTTTGGTTAAACATTAAAGAATATGAACAACTTTCTGAGAAAGCTCTTAAATTATTATTACCATTTGCTAGTATGGAATTAGTAGGAGGAGCTTTTTCTTCATATATATTTTTTAAAAAATAAGTATCAAAACAGATTGAACGCAGCTGTAGACTTAAGAGTATACCTCATATCTTTTGAACCCCAAAGATCTCATTAAATTTATTTTATAAAAATATTTGATTATGATATGAAAATATACTAATTGTTTTTTTTATAATTTTGTGTTTTTATTAAAATCATTTATTAGTAAACGAAATATGACAAAATAGTAGATAAATAATGAGTTGGATCAAGGCAAATCAATCTAAATTATTTAACTTGAAAGAATGTATCAGAAAAGGATCATACACAGAAATTAGACTCTCATTAATTCTTGATCATCTATTGTGGATTACTAGATGTAAGCTAGTATTTAATCATCAAAATTTTAATCCTATTAACTTCATGCTGAACAATATAAAGAAAATAAGAACAAGAGATAGCCTGATAACCCCTGAGGTTATTTTTACCATGACTTGGGACATGCTGGATTTATCCTCCCATGGCCCAACCAATAGCAAGATGTTCCAAAAAAGAGAAAACAGACTCAAATTCGGGAAAACCAAATGAAGGAATGAGAAAACACTTTGAACAAAATATGTACCAAATAACCTCTAATGTAATAATGTAATCTTTAATAAATTATTTTGGAAAAAATATGAAACTTTAAACAAACACATAAATATGTTACAGTGAGTTTATAATTTCAGTGAGTTTATAATCTGGCATAATGGTTAGGTGTGTTTCAATGTAATTTGTCTCATTATGAGATGTGAATACATACATGGTCACCCAAATAAAATAACACACTCGTAATAACAAATTTCATGACATACAATCATTTTCATGAAGTGGAAAATGTGGTGTACTAACAAGTGGTACAGGAGTCAAAAAAGGTTGGGAAATGCTGGTTTAGATAATAAAGAGATAATTAAACTTGCAGACATAGAAAATGCAGTTATATCCAAAATGATAAACTTAATTAAATATATATATATATATATATATATATTGTAAATGAGCTAATTAGAGATTTATGTATCCTTGCTACCAATCTATTAATAATTTATCTGTTTTAGATGGAATTTATTATTTTAGAAGTAAACTTTAATAGATAGGAAGTTATTCATGTGGAACCAACAAACCAGTATCGATCTAAATTATCTATCTGGTTAGTAGTAACTAAAACATAAGCGTATTATATACCTGTATATATTGTACCGGTCAAAACAGTATGCTCACTTAACAAGGTTCCAAATCCTAAGCAAAAGTACCTCGAATCCGATCATGCTCGAGATACACAGGTCTGGAACAATCCTGAATTCTAACCTATTTGCCTATTCTTTGAATCTCTGACCCAATGAACAACAATTCTGATGACACAGTAAAATTATTTTAAATCCATGCCCATAAGCAGAGCGGTAGAGCATAAGATCAGAATGATGATGATGATCGAGGACGGAGTAGCCCAGTTATTACATTATCATAGTTATTTATTAATGCTAAGCTCTTAGCTAAAGAAAATAATTTTAAATATTAACTAGAAACTAATAATTCAACACAAACCAGGATTAACATGAAAATATATATATTTAATAAATGCAGAAAACGCATATATATGTTACAAAATTGTTTCACGCTTGGAGTGATTTTATACATTTTGAAAACTTGGGATTTGTTTTATAAAATCCCCATTACATCAATTATTTAATAAATACCATTTTATAGAATGTGTTATAAGTTGTGCGGGGTTAATATGCCAAAATGTGGATGTACAAAATAATCTACAAGATCGGAACAGAGTCGGGTTACAGAAAGATACACGATAATTTAACGTTAATCATTTTGACAAATCAATATAAATTTACGGTCTCAATCATTTATTTACAACCTTGAAATCATTATATATGTTTGATAGGCATTGTTTGGACCTAGCGTCCTTTGAATAAGTATACATAAAAAACAAACAATGCGCATTCTCTTCCGATCTTAAATTATACAAATTGATTTACGTCTCTGGGAATCGATAAAGCTTTTTTTTAAAGGAAAGCAGTTTAAATCAATGGACTAAAAGTATTTTTACGAAATGAAACATTGTTTTTAACACATCATTGCGACTTACTAAAGGTTAGGCGGATGGTGATTAAATTAAAGACACAAGTAACGGTATTAGCATACATTAAAGGAATCTGACCTTCATGGCGATTGTGGATATTTTATCATTTAAAGGAATACTTGGAAACAAACTTAAAGTGGATATATCCGCGCATTTCTGGCGGAACGATATCAAAGTAGAGGCTGAGAATGAGACCTCAGATCATTATGTACTGTTATCCGCAGCACCTAATCCTCTTAAACTTTATAATTTAACAGAGAGCATTGTCTCTGGTTAAGAAGGACGGGAGCTTCATGCTTTCGATGTCCCCAATAATAAAACAATCAAAAAAAATGGAAAGATAAAATATCAGAAAGAAAATGTATGCCAGCAACCTTACTGGACATGAATATAAATTTTATAATATAATTTTCAAACTTGGAAATTGTCTAAACTCTTGCGCAATAATCTGTTTCCAATTCTGAGTCATTTAACTGATCATAATGAATAATAACGTTACTATTTACAATATTATTAAACTAACAACATTTATATTTACAGAATCGATTCCCAAATACGTATTAACTGGTAGGATTTTCCCTTCAGGCACCAGCAAAAGGAATGAATTAATTATATGAAAGTTGAAAGTTCACGATCTTTTTTAAAATAGAAAATTAAAGCAAAATTCATCCACAGTAAAAGTTTTTAATTTACTTTAAGAATCATGAATTTAAAATGAAACCAAATTCGCGAGCAATTGCTATTTAATATAAACAAAACTTTATCGATAAGTTTTTTTAATAAAGCCCACCCTTTTCCAAGTAAAACAATTATTTTCCCCTTGACTCACGAACTTAGCGATTTTTGGCATATTAAAGAAAATAAATCATATTTATACATTAAACAAAATACATAAAATCTTAATGGAATCGCACACATTTATATATATATAATTTAATTAAGCGTAAAAGGTAAGTTAAAATACATGATATTAATAAAAGATTACAGAGAGAGAGTTTAAAAGCAAAATTAGCAGAATATCATAACGGATCTATGAATTAATTTGGCTACAAATTATAAATCACCTGTGAATGTTCGTATCAAGGCAGCTCTAAATTACAGGATTTTACCGAATATCTCAGCATAGCGGTAGGCAGGACGGTTGGCAATTCTATGTCATTTCATATGGCCAGTCAGATGGAAGTTTGACGGCTGGTAGACAGTCCTCCGAGAGGAAAGAGAGGTGGACGGCTCCGCTACTCATGCCCCATTTGCTGAACTTGTGTTGGCTTCTTAAAAGTAATTCTCAATTCTAAAAACTGACAGTAAACTCCAAAGTAAAACTCAAAGTCTAAGTGAGGTCTCTTTTGTTCACTGGTTCCTTTTATAACCTTTCCATACTGCCCAGAATTCAATTTCATACCCCACCCTTATCTCTGTAATCCCCCTAAAAACAACATTTAATTAGTAAAATATTTTCAATAGATAAGGCTTGAAATACCCCTTTTAGCTGTTTTGAAAGATTTGCAAACTGATAAACGATTTGTTTTTCGATTGTAATTAAGATTTATAAGTTTTAATTATAGACAACGATCTGACTAGTGATAAAGATAATTTCAATATTTCAAGCCTTCCCCATTTTTCTTTGTTGTTACATTGAATATACACAGATATAAAAATAATTACAAATATCTAAGCAAATGTATTTTTATAGCAATAAAACTATTGCTTTAGTCATAATATATATACGCATCATTCAAACTACTGTTTCATTTTTACTAAACAAAATTAATTTTACTCATCTTTAGAATGATTCGACATACAGTGTGTGAGTGAATAGCATATATTTATAGCAGGGTCTGAATTGTGGGCCCCATAGGAGGTTAGTGTAGATGGTTAAGCATGAAGCTCAATGATGATTAGACATTGACTGCTTCAATATGTAATCATCATCAATAGTAGTCTGTCCAATAGACAGGTCCAGAGAGTAGTCACTACATCAGTTCATCCATTCTTCCATTCCATTCTCTTCCTTGCCCACTTCCTCAATTCCACATAACCCCTTCCATCTCGTATATCATCCAATAATGTCAATCTCTTCCATCCTTTCTTTTTATTTCCACTCGCCATTCCTTCCAAAACATCTTTCATTAAACTATAATCTTTTCTTAGTATATGTCCAATCCAATTTCTCTTTCTCTCTTTGATACTTTCAATCAATCTTCTTTCCTCATTAACTCTTTTCAAAACTTCTTCATTTGTTATTTTATTCACCCAACTGATTTTTTCCATTTTTCTCCATGTCCACATCTCAAAAGCTTCCAGTCATTTCTTAATTCTATTACTCAATGTCCATGTCTCACAACCATACATTAATACACTCCACACATAACATTTAATTAATCTTTTCCTTAATTCTCTTTCCATAGGTCCACAAAATATCTTCTTTCTTTTTACAAATGTCACCTTTGCTAATGCTATTCTTCTTTTAACTTCATCTTCACTTCTTCCATCCTCACTCAACCAACAACCCAAATATCTAAATCCCTTCACCTGCTGCACCATGTCATCATGGATTCCAATTTGCAGTCTTTTTGCATCTCTCCCTATCCATATATGTAATATATAGAGTATATGAGCACAGACTTTCAATGACCCACCACTCTCCACTCTATCTAATAACACTGATATACTCAAGCACATATATGCTGAAAAGATAAATAATCACCAATATACGTATTTCATGCTAAACCAGCAATCATCAGTTGGTCCAGATTACCATCTCTACACATATATTCTATAAGTGCTCAGATATATATTAAGGTAGCCAATCTTCATCCTTTAATGGACAGGCTTCAATCTACTCCAAACTCCAACTCTTCAACTGTCCATCCAATTGAAAATCTGATGATGGAATACTGAAAGTCCACCCTGAGGCTGAGATTCTTGTCACACCCATATTGACCATAGATCAATCTGACTTATACATGAGGGGTAAGATTGACCTATGGTCAACATGTGTATAACAAGAGTCTTGGCCTAAGAATGGCCTTTGAGCATTCCATCATCAGATTTTCAATTGGATGTACAGTTGAAGAGTTGGAGTGTGGAAGAGAATGAAGCCTGTCCATTAAACTATGAAAATTGGCTATCTTAATATATATATATATATATATATATATATATATATATATATATATATATATATATATATATATATATCTGAGCTATTTATAGCATATATGTGTAGAGATGGTAATCTGGAACAACTGATGATTGCTGGTTTAGCATGAAATATTATATTGGTGATTATTTATCTTTTTGATATATCAGTGTTATGAGATAGAGTGAAGAGTCGTGAGTGGTGTGAAAGTCTGTGTCTGGTTAGTAGATAAAGTTAAAGAAGTGAATCATCTTCAAAATCTACACTTATAGTCATGTATTCCTTATTAATTTACTTGGCTTATAATGATTAATAGATGTTTTTGTGTTACAATCATAGATCATGCATGATTTTTTTTCTCAGTCGTAATTAAGATCTCTGGATTGTTAAGATGTATTAAATACATTCATGTACATGTGTGCGTGTGTTTGTCAAAGTAATGTTGAACATCATTTTGGTTTCTGGTACATTTCTTTTTTTTTTTATTAAAAAAAGAAATTATATAGCCATCAACTTGATATGAATGCAAATTGTAATAATATAATCAAAACTAAAGAATTGACTGCTATTCTATGATTTGTTTAGTATCCGCTTATTTATTTATTTGACTTGTTTTTTTAGTATCAATATATAATTTGTTAAAATAACAGACATTGTTTTTTTTTATGTTTAATTACTATTTAACACTTTAATATTTTAGATCAAGCTCAAGTATCACTTCAATTGACTCCTAAATTTCAAACACGTTAAGTTTAGCAACAATTGAATGAAAAGAATAGTCCATTTATGGGTTAATGTAAGTTTGATGTGTTTGGTTATGAGATAAATCAGTCAATTTCAGTTGCATTTTTTATGTTAAATGTCCGGCAACAATATAATTTATATATAATCTCCACTAAAAAAATAAAAACATAATAAACATATATATACATAAGTTTATAAGGAAGAAATTTATTAATGAAAAATATCAAGATGATACAAAATATATATAGCTGACAACTTTCTAGGTTTATTTTTCTATATACGGTAAATGCAATCTTTGAGATTAATGTTTGAAAAAATCTATGTAACTTCTCCAACAAATAAAATTATCCTAATACTATATTTTTTTATATTTATATAAATAAAAATCATCTAAATAATCATAACATTGTATCAACTTTATAAACGATCAGTAGTCAAAAAAAATAGTAAACTTATGACTGATTTTTTTAGAAAAAAAAAAAAACATTCATAACATAATAAATTTATTTAAGTTCATATTTTCGTCTTCAAATTTCAAACTTGTAATGGCAAGTAAATAAACAACCACGATAATACCCACCCCATTTCGTCTATATGAAATAAAATATTTTAGTACAAAATGCATTAAGCGGCCGCGGCCAAATTGATTATAACTGTATTACTAAGTAATCCAATGTAAAATCAATCATGGAAGTCAGCAAATGATTGACCCAGAATAATCCTTCATATACATATATTTGAAACATTTTTAAGTGCAAGGAAATATGTGTTCTATTATAAAAAATTTGATTTAAATATTAATAGACAGTGGCCAATGAAGGTATTAAACTTTTAAATAATTTTTATTTATTGAATATTTATTTACAAAATAGTTCACACTCAAAATGTTTCAGATGAGTCTTTAATTTTGGCACGCAGTTCATTAAAATGTGTTTTAATAAAATGTCATTAATCAATAAATACTCAATTCATAAAATGTAGGAACCCAAGAAGGGAGAAACTTGAACTATAAAGCTATGCAATTTAAGACTGATGGTTTGCCATCCTACTGTTACTGAACAAATTAAAAATAAATAGATAATAATTTATTGCAAAAGTTCAAACACAAAGTAACATCGAATACCTTCAACTTCAAAGACTCTCATTGCATCGAAAATAGATAAACAAAAATGTCAAGATTAATTTTTAAATTAATGTTAATTTGGGAAAAATATATTTCCATTATATTTCTAATTTTAAATAAAAATATCATTGGTAATATAGAATGTGTATTTTTTAAAAATTATTCAGAGAAGGAAAATAAAATATTGGACTTAAATTACAATTGGCAATTGAGAAAACAAAGAAATATCATAAATGAAAGATTATAAAAGTAAATTGTTTTTGAAAGTTACAGTTTCCAAAGCAGATAACAAAAAGTTGAGATAAACCGGCAGGTGTTACATTATTTTATTTATCATTAAATAAATTTTCTGAATATGCAGTGCTGAGTAGATGGTAACTGGTCAATCAATGTGAATTATTTTAGTTAATTTTAGATAAAGTGATGTTGCATAAAATAACTTTTGCTTTTGTCCTAAAGATTATAACACTTTAAACATTTTGATGAAAGAAATATAATAAATATCATAAGATATAATTTTAAAACTAAGATTATGAAGTTTAATTGTAGATAAATTTTAAACGTTAATGCACGTCATTTTATTTTATTATTTAGTTTATATGATAAAAACGGTTGGTTGTTAAAATATTGACAAAATATTTTTTGTTTTAAAAAAAACATGTATTAGAAAACTAGATCTTTAACATTTATTTATTAGTTTTTGAAGAATATTGGATATTCAAACTGAAGAGTCATTTAATAATAATAAACATACATATTCTTTGTACTTTTCTATATATAGTTAATAATGCATCCTGCCTTTGCTAATTCTTAAACAACTAGTATTAAATAATTTAAATAGATTTAACTTAAATTACTTATTGTTTCTAACAGAATGTTCTCCAATATTTTATATATTTCAACATTCTGCCTTTACAAATTTATTTAATATTAAAAAAAATTCTACATTTTTAAAATTTAAACTAATTGTTTCCAGACCACATATACACATGCTTGCATTTCGTTTATAATAAAATATTTTTTATGTTTCCTATACTAGAATTTAAAATATTTAAGCAAATTGACATAAAGCATTTTTTTCTTTTTTTTTCTTTTCATTTGTCAAAGCATCGGCAGGGAGGCGAACCCATGACAACTTTCTGCAAGCAACTCTGCTTGCTTGCAAGATAGTTGCGCTGACCTCTTGGCTACCAACACTTAGCTCCAATATATACTGTCTGCAAGCAACTGCGATGACCTCTTGGATACCAACACTTAGCTCCAATACATATTGATAGGTAAACAATCATATTTTATGACTGTGAATTATAAATCAGTTTTAGTCATGTTTGTGCTAAGAACAAGATAAGATTGATATCTCTTTGTGTATGCATTAATTTTATGACAAAGATTGAGTATGAAATTGATTATTATGTGATATGTCGAATAACAGAAAAGGATACTGTGCTCAAAATTATTGAGATTTAGTATGAAATGATTAAAAAAATATGTATT
>JAQFVV010014845.1:0-25792 GCA_028023455.1 Epiperipatus broadwayi | reverse complement strand
GTTTAAACCCGACTGTTTACTATACTGTCAGGAATGGACATCTGAACAGTATAGTTAGAGAAGACATTGACTCTTGTCCAATACAGGGATGTTACATCTGTATGGCAAGAAGAACAATAAAATAAAAACCCCATAGGAAGGGACCATGGTCCTTTTTGCCGACTTACAATCCCATCCATAGGAAAAGGGTTTGTGCAGCGGATACAATGATTCTGCATGTAGCGAAACTCATACTACATCTACTAATTACACAAATATATCCAATCCATTGACCTAATTCAACTACGAAACAAATAACCTAAGATTACCCTCCCTTAATATAACTTTACAAAACTATATAGCCATTCACACCCAACTTAAATTTAACATAGATACGTTTGCACAGATGAATTTTATACAATTTGTTTTATAATGTTGAGTATAGATCAGCTGCATAGATTCCATGGTTAAGAACATCGCAAAATAAACACAACTGATCAAAATACAAAGTCATTAATAACATCAATTGCAGAGGGAATACAAGAAACCCAATAGCATTCATCATAAGATGCCACACTGACATCAATGACCTATATATTCCAATCGAATATGAAACAGCAACATAATTAACCGCTAACAAATCTATGCAACGTCTATACCCAACTTAAATTTTATGCATTTAATATTTAAGCAATAAATATTAATACAAATAAAATAATAAATGTAAATAATTTTTATCAAACACAAAACATATAAAATTAAACATTATTAATTGATTTGACACTTAAGTCAGAAAAAAGTTCTTTTTTTTTTAAATTTAGATTAACTGATCAAATCTTTAAAGTTCTTAATTAATTTTATGATTTTAACAATTATACAGTTCAATTGCTTATGGTAGAAGAGTCCAGGTTCCTGTTGGCAATTCCCATAAAGACTTTCATGGAAGATTGGTCTGATATTCTGGAAATAGCCTTAGCTGGTTCATTCTGGTATCACAGTCTTTTCATTTTTAAAATAAGTGAGAGAGAACGATATGTGCGTCCTATCGCCTTTTCACAAAATCAAGCTGGAAACTGACTGGAACTCAATATTTTTCTTTTTATAGTAAATCTCCAGATTGAATGAACAAAGACGTCACAAATCCAAATTTTCGTTAAGGTCCGAGAGGTTTGGTGCTTTCATTGGTCAAGCTAAACTCTCTTTATTCTCTTATCTAATTTTCAACTGACTTTTTAATTACACAAGAGCCCCAAGGCTAGCTTGCTTTTCAATTAATAAACAATCATTTCCATTTACAGATTACAAGAATTAATTAATACCTGTTTTTATTTTTACTTACATTATTTCTTTTTGAAATATTTTTATATTTAAATCTTGTATTTTTTTATAAAAAAGTACGTTCAAATACTTTTTTTTTATTTATAAAAAAAAATATTTTTAAAGTTTTGCATCTGTGCGAATATATATATGTTTAACAAACTTTTTAGCTTTTAGGTTTTTTTTTAGATTTTATTTTTATTTGCGAACTTTAAGATTTTATTTTAAATTAATGTAACGGCATATTTATATACTGTTACATATCAGTAAACTTCCTCAAAAAAAAAAAAGAATTTACTTTGTGTTAGTAATTACATTACACAAATTGATTATATATGAAAATTTCAAAAGGACAAAACTTTTTTAAAAGACAAAACAGTAATTACACACAAATATAATGATTAAAAAATGTTGACTGTTGATTCCCTATTACCAGCTAAATTTCTTCCCCCTCCCTTCCAAGTTTCTTTTCTTCTACTTTTATGTATTATTTAGGCAAGTTAAACGATTAAATTTTAAACAAGACTTTTTTTTAAAAAAAATTATGATTTATATTAATTATTACATTTTATTATTTAGATTTTAATATTAACATTTTATTCTTCACATTTATTTTTACATATGCACAATTTTTCTTACTGGCAGTACCTTTAAAACACAATTTAACCTATAACTTTACGTTAATACAAAAAATATATTTATACTCATTTCCGAAAAAATATTATGGACATGATTTATCTTTAAAATTCTCAGGGCACTCGGTGGTTTATTAAAGATCGGCCCCAGTTGGGAGACCAATTATAACGATCCAGAGAAAAGAGACTTAAATGTATCTACACTACAGGGCACCACTAGGCATTTGAACCTAGAAAATTAATATAGTAGGCAGATACATAAGTCAAAAAAAAATATTTTTTTATTTTTTTATTTTGATTCCAATCATTAGCCCATTGTCACTAGCTCATGGAGATGCAGAGATAATAAATAACTTCTTTAATTGCATCTTAAATATATGTAAAAAAATAAAAGCCACTGCCAGTAAATAACAGACAAATATTTATTTACGCACATATAAATTTTGAATCATTTTAAATTTTGAGGAATAAATTTAACATTTTATATTTTTATATTAACTTTTAATTTTATATTTAAATAGATTACAATGAGTTTAATATTTTATTTAGAGGGTCGAGTAGGAATAGACTACATAAATCTGCAATTGAAAAAAAAAATTCTTTCCCTTATTTAACCTTAGGCCAAAAGTTTGCAGTTAAACCAGTATCAATCCATCTGATACATTTATGTAATCAATGTAGCATGAAAATACAACAGCACATATATACTAAACTGTTACGAATGGACATCTAAACAGTATAGTTAGAGAAGACATTGACTCTTGTCCAATACAGGGATGTTACATCTGTATGGCAAGAAGAACAATAAAATAAAAACTCCATAGGAAGGGACCACAGTCCTTAGCAAAACTCATACTACATCTACTAATTACACAAATATATCCAATCCATTGATCTAATTCAACTACGAAACAAATAACCTAAGATTACCCTCCCTTAATATAACTTTACAAAACTATATAGCCATTCATGCCTGACTTAAATTTAACATTTAGATACGTTCGCACAGATGAATGTTATACAATTTGTTTTATAATGTTGAGTATAGATTGGCTGCAGAGATTCCACTGTTAAAAACATCTCAAAATAAACACAACTGATCAAAATACAAAGTCATTGATAGTTGGGCATGAATGGCTATATAGATTTGTAAAATTATATTAATTAATTAGGGGAGGGTAATCTTGGGTTATTTGTTTCGTAGTTAAATTAGGTCAATGGATTGGATATATTGGTGTAATTAGTAGATGTAGTATGAGATTCGCTACGGGCAGAATCACTGTATACACCACACACTTCCGTTTTGCCTATGGATTGGATCGTAAGTCGGCAAAAAGGACCACTGTCTCTTCCTATGGAGTTTTCTTTTTTATTGTTCTGTTTGCCTGACAGATGTCACATTCCTGTTCTGGGTAAGAAACAATTTCTTCTCTTAACCCTGCTGTTCAGAGGTACATTCCTGAGAGTATGATTTTTGTGTTGCCGTATTCGTGTTACATTGAATACATCAATATATCAGATGGATTGATGAGGGTTTGACTGCGACCTTTTGGCCTAAGGTTAAATCAGGGATAGAATATTTTCTTTTCAAATACAATCTATGTAGTCTGTTCATACTTGACACACTAAATTAAAAATTAATATTAAAATCTCAATAATAAATGTTATTACTCAAATTTAGAATGATTTTATATGTGCGTAAATAAATATTTTTATGTGTTAATTTCTGGCAGTGGCTTTTATTTTGTTATATATACAAACTAAACAAGTTATTTCTTATCTCTTCATCTCCATGAGCTAGTGACAATGGGCTAATGGTATGAATATTTAAATAAAGTGGAATCTTAACAGCGTGTATCTGCCTACTTTATAAATTTTTCTAGGCTCAAATGCCTAGATGGCGCCCTTGTAGTGCAGATTGCAGTTAGATTCGATCTTCACTTTCTTTTGGATCGTTATAATATATATATATATATAATTTAATAAAATAATGCAATATATTTAAACAAACTTGAATAGGTATAGATCCAATCACAGATCAGAAAACATTCATTGTTTAATTAGCATATTATGTAAAAAATGGCTGATTGCTATACAGTTTGCAATGCATTTTGGGATCCTTCATCATCAGTTTTTTGGAATACCATCAATCTTCTATGGAGTACAACAATTGATCTTTTTATATCAATAGAGTTAGAATGACCAACATGATATTAAAGTGTATCATCAGCACAAGTTTTTTTTTAATCAGAAGGTAATCAATCTTTGATAAGTGCTGTTTACTGTTACTAATTCACTCATGTTATAGTAAGTGTGCAGAACACTCTCAAATACAAACACAAGATAGAGACTTTTTATAAGATAAGAACAGCCATCTTATTTTTATACATAATCAATTATACCAATCTAAAATTTTAGAGTATAAGATTTAATCATGATATTTTATTTCCATTCTATTAATTTACAGTTAACTTAATGATACTTTCCAAATTTATAACTGATTAATGATTAAATCAATTTATACAATATAATTTTAATGTTGTTTATTTATCTGAAGTTAATTATCTTTGAATGCTGTTTATTTTACTAATTCACTAGTTATAATAGTCTGCAGGACATTCTCAAATCAAACACAAGATAGAACTTTTAAAAGATAACAATGGCCATCATATCTTTATACAAAAATGCAATTATATAGCCAAATGTAAAGCTTATCTTTTATAAGTCTCTAACGTGTCTTTGGGTTTGAGAGTGTCCTGCATAGTCACTATAACATTGGTTAATAATATAAGTAAACAGTGCATGTTGAAGGATGACTATCTTCTGATTAAGAATATCTGTGCTTGAAAAGTTATGCTGTTATTAAACAGATTACAACCATTATTTATAAAGCAACATATTTCAATACAGCTCATTTTATCAATAAAAAAATGATTACATAGTTATTGCTCAGTAATTTACAAGATCTGGGCCTCTTGACCATGGGTGATGAGTCCCAGAATCTAACATCCTCCCATACATCAAATAACATGGGATATTTTATTCATTATAACTTGATAAATTAGCCAAATATATAAATATATACTTCCAATTTTTTGAGGGAGGGTGGCCAAGCTTAATTTAGAACATTCTCCATCTTAACTTTATAATATTAATCCATCTAATAGTATAGAAACTCAGACTATCCTTTTTTACTATGCATGCATGTCACAAACAGCATTCACTTTGAACCAGGGTAGAAAACATCTGTATCTCTGCATACATGCCAGTGTAATAAATTAACGCAATGTATGTAAGCAAACTTGCATAGATGCAAACTCCAATCACATTGTTTGAACTGTTTTTGCTCCATCATCATACTATGTAAAAAAAAAAAGTCAATTACATTATATCTGAGGGGGAAGCAGATCCCATTAATAATTTTTGGGTAAATTAATCTTCATCACTTGATCACCATTTACTATTTATTATATATTTTGAATCACAATTTTTAATCAAGATTTTATTAATAAAATAAATTTAAATAACTCTATTTTGCTGAATATTTAGCCCCATTGAAATAGTTTGCTTGATAGGACAACTGCATACTGATTAAAGTTTTAACATTGCTATATCTGGACCCATCAAACAAAATGTGTTCTTAATCTGATCAAAGAATTGGAACTAAAGAACAAATTGATGAAAACATCATCAAAGTAAAATAGTTTAATATGAATATGTAACTGAATATTATTAAATATTAATAATTAAATAAATACAAATTTAACTCAAATATTTAAATGATAATACAAATTTAAGCATAGAATAAACTTCTTTTAAATTTGGTTCCAATATTTTAGCCAAAATGTTAATCATAATTTAGACCAAGATGACCATTCAGAGTCCATAAATCCCATGTATTACCAACAGCTTATATCTCACTGCATATTAAGACAAATATATATATATTTCCAAGTGCTTTTTCTTGCTTGTTTTATTGGCTTCTCTTTTTGAACTCAAACATAATCTCCTTTTAATTGTTTTCCATCTTGTCTTCATATTTAAATCTCTTGAGAATATCTTCATTTATTAATTTTAACTTGTTTTATTAAAAGCAAACTAATTACTTTTAACAATTAGTTTTTTCTTTTATCGTTACGGTGTTGTTTTTTTCATTTAACAATTGTAATTATATGTTTTTAAATTATATCTTTTTTTCGTTATCTCTTCTTATTATAATTATTAAATATAAAACAGAAGTTCGTTTATATATAATTTTATTATTATATTGCATATATGTTATTAAATATGTCTGTGCATAATATATTTATTGCATTGCATGATCTGGTGTATAAGTAGATGGTCAGACTTTGGAGCAAAAGTTACTTGAATCAATTCCAATTCTTGCCCTTTCCAGTATATTAATTTCTTGTGAACTTTCAAATTCAGACTTCAATTCCTTTTTTTAGTGCAAACTCTCAAGAGTTAAGAAATCAATAACAATGTCACGTTTAATGAGCTCATAGTCTTTAATTGTGATCTTTGCTCAAGGCAGTATAATCACTAAAGAGTCAGTTTGGAACAGGATTTGAGTGAGACAGGAGTTTCAATGTTGAAGCATGGCAGCCCTATTTAGGAATGTCTCCCTATCAACCACGGAAATAAAAAGTCCTGTAAAATGTAATCTGAAAACAGCCTGTCTTAGACAGTCTGAAAAAATTATCAAGTATGATGAATCACTTTTTACAGCAATAGAAATAACAATTGCAGTAGTAATTGCAGTGATTGTAGTAAACAAAAGGCAGGAGTTGTATTAAAGGTAAGTATTCTCTTTTTTAAATGTTGATATGTGAAATGAAAACAATTTGCCCTAATGCAAACTCTTCAAGGTCAGAAAGAGGATTGCATTGAGGGACAAACATCTGTCAAAATTTAGCATTGGTGCTGCTGCTCATAGTGAATTTAGTCTCCCAGAGGATGAAAGTTTAATAGAATATCTAGATAGATGGAAGGTTATGGAAATACAGATCAGTCAGAGAAAGAAGAATGCATGGTATTGAGTTTGCTAGTAATTCTAAGTTAGTACTTTCTATTACTGGAATTTCTTAGTTTTTCAATGAAAGACTAATGGGTGTTAAAACTCACTTTCCATAAAAAATTAGAGTTCATTTCATTAATTCCTATGTACCAACCTTGAATTCAAAAAAACAAATTTTTATTCCTTGTTAGATAGCACCTTCAATACTTGAATTAGATTAGTTAGATTTTTTTTCTTGGTGACTTCAATACATGTATTGGTACAAATAGAAGACTTGAAAGTTATTAGCAATAATGGTTTGTTATTAATGAATTTTTTCATAATACATGAATGGACTAACACAAACACTTTGATTAGGCAGTAAAACTGCTATAAAGATACATGGATGTAAAACATGGGCATTTAATGGATAACATTCTATTTAGAAGTTGGAATAAAAGAGCTTACTTCACACAAAACCATACAAGTGCAAATTGTTGGACAGATAATACATTAATATGTTCCAAGATTAAAATAATAGTTGCATTATAAAGTAGATATTATTCCACCATATAACAACTAATAAAAACTAAAATTACTAATTTGGATGTTCAAGATTCTTATATTTCTAAAGCATGCAATTCTCGTAAGGAGTCTGTTATGGATACAAGAAAATCTATTCGTGAGTTCATTCAAAAAAATAATCATGGGTGGTTTTTTTTTTATATAATGAACTATTACTAATAATTTGATTAAAAGAAAATGTGGCATTTTCTGTTTAGTGGAATAATACACTAGATAAAATATAAAGATCTGATGGCAAAAAGTCAATGATTGATAAGAAATGTTTAAAATGTTTGGAGGATTATAATTGCAAAGAAAATACAGACATTCACTGATTGTGGTCATTCTAGATCTTTATTTGATACATTGAAAGCAACATATGGACTTAAGAAATGATAGCACAATCCTATTAAATTTTGTAATGGCACTTTCTTATTTGATGGCTATGATGTTTTGAATTAGTAAATGAAATATTTTGATCATATTTTGAATTAATGATCCAAAAATTTAGATGATGATTTTTTAATAATATATTCATTTTATCTACTCCTTTAGATTTGGACATAGGCATCTAGCATAGCAAAGTCAAAACAGATCTTCATATTTTTAAAAATGGAAAGGCTCCAAGTTTCAAAATATGGTGATAATATGTTAGCTTCAAAAAAATATTGGAACTTTTTAGGAATATATGAACCCTTAATGTTGTACCACATGAACTTAAGGATGTTTTTATTGTTCCCATTTATGAAAAACATAGGTAATAAACAAGATTGAAATAATTGTCATGCAATATCATTATTATCCATTATAGCAAAAGTATTTTCAATAATTTTGTTAAATAGATGGCCTGCAATCATAGATAAATGGACACCAGATAAGTTTTGGGAACAAACAGTGATTTGTATATTGATTTTATTGATTTGTACAAGACATTTCATTCATTTATTAGTTGCTAATTTACCAAAATTTACTTGTATTTTGCAGCTTCTGTATGATGAAATGAAAGGAAATATAATTACTATAAGTGGGAAATCTGAAATATTTGAAAAGAAAACTGATGTTAAATAAGAATGTATATTTGCTCCAATATTATTTTCAATTTTTCTAACAATGCTCCTTCAAAGTGTCTATAGGTAGCTTAATGAAACAAGGATGATGATACATATAGAATAAATGGTGGAATTTTTAATTTGAATCATATTAAAATTGGAAACAAGTTGTTCATTTTCTTACTGATTGTGGTGGTGTTCTTGTTTTATTCATTTAAAAAATGATTTACAGAATATACTCAATGTTTTAAATACTACATATAAAGACTTTGGTTTGCAAAACACGTTTTTTATCAGCCAGTGATGGAAGAAAAATATTCAACAACTTTTACCTTGAATAGCTATCAACATGAGAATGCAAAACAGTTTAAATATTTTAGTGGGTTGGGATGTTGTGGTACAACACAGACTATTAACAAATTAAAAGATAATATATTTACTGCTACAACTAAGTTAGGGATAAATAGAACTGTTATTTTATCTAATTTATTATGTGGAAATGAGACTTGCATATCCTGACCAAATATAAAGATGCTAGCAAGGTTTCATTTAAGTATATTCCATAAAATTTTAAAAATACAACGGCAAGTTCATAACATCAGTCAATACATTCTTTAATTTGTTGGATGTAACGTTATATAGTCCACCATTGTAAAATCACATCTTTATTGAATTGGATATGCAAAATAAATGAACAATGCAATATTTTTAAAAGAGTATGTTATGGTAAACTTCATGGTGAGGAAGATCCTGTTTTCCTTTAAAGGACATTTCACGGACATTCTAAAGAAGTACAATGTCAATAGTTTCCATTGGGAAGATATTTCATAGAGTAGATTGCATTAGAGAGTTACACTTAGAAATGCAGTTGAGTTATCTTATAAAGAAACATCTTCTGCAGAAGAAATTAAAAGACGTCATTGTAAATTGTCAATTAAACAGAAAAATTGACAGCATGTTTTATATAAGGATGCAGTTATGGATCACTGATCGATTTGTATACGCATCACAAAATTCATTGCTAAAATACTTCACTCCCTCCCCCTCTCCTTCTCTCCTTTCTACCTTTTTTTGTTTCTTGGAGTTAGAATGGCCATAGCCATTTACGAGTAGTTGTTTATTTTTATTACTTCCTGAGCAATAAAGCCATTCAATTATTTATTTTAATACATGTTAGTAAATTACTGCTCTTAAATGTACATTTAAGATAGCTCCATTTGTTTTACTTATATGGATTATTGGGACGGCCATTTCAAGGAAACTCAAAGTAGGATGTTGTTTTCAAAATGTATATTCTTCAGGGTGAATGATTAGGTTTTTTTTACTTGGTAAATATTTTATGCACTAAGATTGGAGTTGTCATCTCTTTAGGAAATGTAACAGTATACATATGCTGTTACATTATTTTAAAAACTAAAATAAAAGGGCAAAATAAATCTCAAATAAAATTGTTTTTAAAAAAAACAACCTAAAAGCCAAAATTAAGAGTTACAACAACATATATATTGTTGCACAGATGGAAAACTTTAAAAGTTTTTTTTAAATAAAAAAAAAAAGTATTTGAATGTACTTTTTATAAAAAAAGGTAAAGTTAAATATTTTTATTAAAAAGTAACATAAATGAAAAAGATTTCTATGTAATCACAGTAAATGTTAATGATTGTTTATTAATTAAATGAAAAGCAAACTAGCCATTGGGACTCATATAATTAAAAAGTCAGCTGAAAGATATAGATAAAAATTAAAGATTGTTTCCTGCTTCGAAGCAGAATGTCCAATAGTAGCAGCAAACAATGCTCAGACCCTAATGTAAATCATTGGAACAGGAAACCATTGTTCAGTCAATCCAGGTGATTTTTATAAAAAGAAAAATATTCACATTAAGAACAGTTACAGCTTGACTTTTTGAGAAGGGTGAAAAGATGCACTTTTCACTCTCTTATTTCAAATGAAGTGATTGTTAATTTATGAATGGCACTATTGTAGACCCAAATCATATGGGTCCTACAATAAAATAGTTCCAGGATTGAACCAGCTAAAGCAGCCTCTGGATTGAGAACTACAGTATGAACAACAGACCAGTCCTCTCTGAAATTTTGAAGAATAAAGACTTTGTGGGAATTGGCCCAAAGAACCGTGAGCTCCTCTACTGTAAAGTATGAACTATAAAATTTTAAAAAATAATTAAGAACTTTTGTCAATATCTAACAAGCTTTTAATGACCAGCTAAACATAACTTTTAAAATGAGCCTTTATCTGACTTATTAAGATTTCAAAGTCAGTTGTTAATGTTTAATTTTATATATTTGAGTTTGCTAATTTAATTAAATCATTTTCATTTTTTTATTAATATTTATTGACTAAATTATTTAAATGTATTAAATTTAAGTTGGGTGTAGATAGCTTCATAGATTCATTAACGTTTATTTTTTTTGTTTTTTTATTTTCATATGATTAAAATATAAAGATATTGGTAAATATGACACCTTATGCTGAGTGTCCAAATGTATTTATTTATATAACTTTTAAGTTATTGGCATCAATGCAGCACCTTATGATAAGTGTCATTGGGTTTATTGTCAATTTTCCTCTGCAATTCAATTAATAACTTTATATTTTAATCATTATGTTCATTTTAAAGGGGTTTAATTTCAGGCTATTTGTATCATAGTTAGGTCAATGCTGGTGAAGGGATATATGGATGTTTATATCAGTGTAATATGAAGCATGTTTAGGACACAGGGCAAAGCCCAATTAAATGCATGACACAACAATATAGTCATTGCATTGCAATGGATGCAGACATATTCCCTGCACCATTGACCCCTTTTAAAGTTCTATGGATAGGGACTATAAGTCAGCAGATAGACTGCTCTCCTTGTGTAAAAACTGTTGAACTTAGACAGGTAAATTTGCTGTAACAATAGTTTTAATTTACAATTTGTTTACATCAGCCAATGCAGTTCAATTATTTAACATCAAATATAGAATTTTAAGAAGATTATTAATAGAATTTCACTCTTTTTACAGTAATAAAATATGAGCTTATTATCTGAAGGTATTCACAGTAATTCATTCCAAATTGAAACAAAATCAATAATGATCTTTGCAATCAATATTTATCTATCAAGAATCCACAATTTCTGGATAAATATCTAATATTCTTAATGAGTTTAGAAAATAAAATAAATAAACTGTTGAAAACAAAACTTTATAAGTTATTGATGATAGATATAACGTTTTTTATGAAGATCTGATAAACATTGACACATCTTTGAAAGAACCACCAATGATATGGCCTATTTGCTTCAAAACTGCTACAATTTAAGAATTTCAGGAAACAGAAAAGTTATCATCAGAGCAGAATCACAAGCTTTTTTTTCATTATACATTTAAATGCAAATTAAAAAAGTCAAAATATTATTCAAATCTAACTTTTTATATGTTTTTATTTAACTTATTCTGTTTTTTTGTTTTTTTGCCTGAATTCATAAAATCTTGTAACTCAATTTTCACTCACTATTCAATTTTTGATTTGGTTGAATTTAACAGATAGGAGAAGATGGATTAAACTTGAAGAGACCTTCATCATGCAGTGGATTGATAATGGTTGATGATGATGATGATCATACAGTAAATCACTTTAAATATTAACATAAGTTACAGAAAGGGCAACTGGATATAAATTGAATTTGTATATTATTTGTAGTGATTAAGTTTGGAACATCAAGACATAAACCCAGAATAATTTTAAAATTCTGAAAAATATCAAAATGTAATAGCAGTTATTGACCTACATGGTAACATTAAGAATCTTTCTCAAAACTTTTTACAACAGTCTTGCAGAAAATACAGATTAAGGAGTAAAAAATAAATAGCAAATACTTAAATCATATAGATTTTACATATGTGGTTGTTTTTCTAAATAATATTTTATTGGCTTCAGGAAATGCTGCAAGAGTTATCAGATGAAAGCAGTAAAATAGACCAAAAGATAAATGCTAAAAAAAACCAAAACATTCATACTTGTTAAAAAGAGGGAAATAAAGATTAATGATAATAATTTAGAAGATAACAATCATCTATATTTTGGACATCTTATCAACACAAATTGATATATAATGTATAAAATAATTAAAACCTAGCAAAATTCTCCATACAGTACTAAAATTACTTAATAATGGATGTTTATTCTCAGTACTTAGTTCTTATATTATAATGCTACCACAAACTAAAATAAATAAAATTATTCACATCACCAGTCATGATGTTAAGATATTGCAGCAATACTCTCTGTGAATAAACATAAATTCTGAATTTCAGAGAGCTAATGGGTATTCTTTTAAGTTTAGCTGTTTGAAGTTCAGAATTTATGTTTATTCACAGAGGATGTTGGTGAAATATCTTAACATCGTGACTGGTAATTTGAATCTTAGTTTTACTTTTGGTTCAGATACTTGAATACTTAACACAACAATAATACAGAGACTCCTAGCTACACAACAAAATATGAAAGATGTATATTGGGATTAACAACAACAACAAAAAATTTAAAAGTGAAATTCATGGATAAAAAAAAGATACTATTGATATTAGTAAAAGAATTAGGAGCTGAAATGAAACTGTGCTGTACTTGTTGCAAGAAGAAATGATAATAGATCAGGCATAGGGAATGTTTTTTTAACAATGGGTCTCTGGTCAGTTAATTGGCCACACTACTAAAAGAAAAATTCCATATATATCATATTTGATGCACAAAATATAAAAAGTTTTGAGTTTCAATGAAAAGTTCAGTGTTGGGTATTTTTATTAAGTCTTCAATATGTATTAATATTTGAGATGTTGCAACTCTTCAATTATTTTGAATGATTACCTTTGAAGCTTGAGTTTTGTTCTTGACTTTTACTTCACAAAGAGCGGTCTGCATTTTATAAGTGTTATTTAACATGATCACATATCTTCTACTAAAAAAGTTTATTGAATGATATATAAAACTTATAAAGATTCATTTAGAAATTTTTGTCACAGAAGTTCATTATTAATAAACATTGATTATTTTTATTTATAGTTTATTCTGTAATTTTTTTAATATTAGAATGAAATGATTTGCAGAAAGATTAAAATCACCTTTCTTTAAAGTTATTAAATTTAAAACTCTTTTATCCAACTCATTATAACTCATCATATAACTAATATTCGAATTTATTATTAGAAGAGAAATGAAATGCATCGCCTTTGCTGAGTTAATTTTCTCACATTTGAAGTTCAATAGTTTGGCATGATTATATAACTTATGAATTTATTTTCATTTGCAATTTTAAATTAAAATCATTTAGAAGTATTCTAATATAATAGTATGAGATCACTAATCCAAATGTTGTTTAGCCCAGAAATTAAATTTATTTTTCATTTTCAAGAAGATCCTATTTATTCTCTTAGCTTATAAAAATGCCGAAGTAATTTTTCTTTGCTTAACCAATGAACTACATAATACAGTAATATACTGATATCCATACTTAGATTTAAATTTATGTAAAAAAACGTTATATTATCAATGGTATTTAAAATTTTATAAAACAGATATTTGAAATAATGACATACATAACATTTTTAAATTTTAGTGGCTTGACTTTGGCATAGAAATTTTTTAGATGGATTACATAATGAAATTTCTTTCATCTTTTAAATTTTGAAAAGCTAATCCTGATTTTAATTTAGGAATAAAGCCTATCTTAAAAAACAATCATTGTAGGAACACTATCTGTTGATACACTAATCATATTTTCAATGGGAGTACGTAATTTTGATATTGCTTTATTTCTTAATAGATAATGTTTATTATAAATCTATCTTTCACTGTTCAACACAAAACATTTTTTCATGCTAAAGTATTTATCAACACAACATATAAAAATTGGTATTTGAGCTAATTTGATACATCAGTATTTTAACAATAGGTAATCAAAATGAAACTAACTAAATTCAGATACTTTGTTAGTTTTCTATATTGGCTGCAATTTCTTAAATTCAGCTTATTATTGTTCTCCGAGACAAAAATGTTTTCAAATCCTTTCTGCATACAAAAAATTCAACATCTGTGAGAAAGCATTTTTTCATAAATTTATTGGTTTACTTTTTAAAATGTTTAGCAATTTCATTAATAATATAATTAGCATACCCAATTTCTCCAAGCTAATAGAATGTGAACTTTTAAAGATTATTTAGGCTATCGATATTATTTCTTGAAAAATTCAGTTTTAATTTTGTTATTACTATTTTTAAATTTATAATATCCCGATTGTTTATTAGTTTAATAACACTTAACATTAAATTCTTTAAATGATTCAGAACTTGCACTATCAGATATTTTGTTTTTTACTTCAACAACAAAACAATATAAATATATTTTATAGATATTATAACGGTCGGCAAAGAACAGGAAGTTTGCAGTCTTACTGTATCTGCCATATAGGGCACCACTAGGCCATTTGAACCTAGAAAAATTATAAAGTAGACAGATATGCACTGTTAAGATAATGACCGCCAGCCCTAGTCACTAGTTCATGGAGTAGCAGAGGTTTAAAACATTTATTATATATATTTCTTTTAATAAAGAATAATAAAAAACAATCACTAGATCACTGTCAGTACTAATAACAAAAAAAGTAACTTTATTTACGCATATATAAATAATAACACACAAACATGAAAAATAATTAGTATAAAAAAAATTATGCTTTATTTTGTTTCATTATTTTATTTACTTTTAACTTTAATTTTTAATCTCAGAATGTCAAGTGTAGGTAGATCACCCAGATGATGCCTTTAAAAGATCTTCAAGGCACTTGACTCCAGGCTAAAGGTACACAACCATGCCAATGCTCACTTCCATATATATATATATATATATATATATATATATATATATATATATATATATATATATATATATATATCCACAACCAATGCAATGTGAACATGTTAGTATCAAACCATGCTGACAGGAAAGTGCATCTGAATAGCATGATATTATTTGAAGAAGTATGACCTTCATCCACTATAGGAATATACGTCTGTCTGGCAAAGGAATCATGCATGTAATATAATAAAGAGAATAACACTACATATGGATGGGAGGGCAGTCCATCTTGCTGGCTTATTGTCCCAATCCATAGAGATGGAATGGGTCAATGGCACAGGAAATACATCTGTATCCATTGCAATGGTATGACTACCTCTTTGGGGTCATGCATTCAGTTGGACTCATCACCCTTATGTGCTAACACACTTCACATTACATTGATGTAGATGTCTATATATCTCTCTACCAGCATTGACACAACTACGAATCAAATAGTCTGAAGTCAAAACAGCTACCTACACTCAACTTACATTTAAATTAATTTATTAATTTAATTCTAAAAAAAATCTTTAGTTTAAGGTTTTAAAATCATTTTACGATGACATATTATATTTAACTTATTTTTACCACAAATACAATTTGACCTATTTTTTCTTTCATTTAATTTCAATAATGCACAAATAACGATAAGTGTTTTTATCTTTAAATTTAAGTTTTCAATCGTAAATCCCCACCCTATTACAAACCTTATACTAAGCATAAATAAATAAATAAAAATACATATTTTAAGAGATTACATTTAAACTTTAGATAAGAATTTAAAATTGCAAAGTTTATAAAAAAATAAAGTTCTGGTTTGATTTGGAAAGAAAGTCTATAGTTCATATTTAAAGAAAATTAAAGTTCGGAGATTTTAAATTGAAGAGTTTATATTTCATATTTATAATTTATACTTTCCTTTCTCTGTGCTCGTTTCTTTGCAATGAAGATCTGAGTTTATGCAAGGGCCATTTCTTGCAGATGATGATGATTTTATGAAGATTACTGAAGACATTACTAGTGGTTCAATGCTGGGATCCATGGCAATGAAAGCCGCCTTCAGCTGGCCGAACTGAAGGAAGCACGATGAAGCTGATTACATTCTTGGTGACAGTGATAATAGCTTTTTAAATTTTTATTTTTATTTCAGCAAAGACGAATGAATTTAAAACTTTAATTTTCTAATTCTCTAATTAATTATTTCTTTTGGATTTTTCTTTTTATAGTCCTGAGGCATCTTATCTCTGGAATGCATGGATCCATCAAACATATTTCATATCTATATTTCATTGGTTCATTGAGTTTGTCGCCAAGTAGATTTTGGGTTTGTGGCTAAGTAGATTTTGGGTTTTCCACTGAGGTCTGTGTCTATATCTTTGGGCGGGAAAAGCAAGTCTTTTGTTTCTATTCCTCGACTCGTATCTCTTTCGTAATCATCTTTTCAATGGTCATTTTGCCCTAAGGATCTGTTTGTAATTTTTATTTTTAAGATTAAAAACTCTCTTCGTTATTTTTAAAATTAAAAGGGTTTTTTTATTATATTTTATTTAAAGATTAGAAACTTTTCTTCGATTCTATAATTTTTTAAAGCTTATTTTATTTCAATATTTAAATTGAACATATTAATAAATTAATCATTTAACATCACATGATCACCATCTCTATACTAGCACATAATTTGTTGTAAACAAAGGCAAAACTCCCCATACAGTAGTGCCTTTGTTTACAGTAAATTAATCATTCATTATTTGTGCATTTTGAATGTTCGTGCTTTTAATTCAGTATTAGATATTTACAAAAACATTAAGTATTAGAATTTAAATCTAATGCATATATATATTGTGCCCTTTTGTATGGGTCACCATCTAATTTTTGTGCTAATCTATTAAAAATTTTAAATTTAAGATATATTTGAATATGTGATGTTGATTTTGCTTATGGTAATATTTCAAAAGGTTTAATTAAAGCAATCTATGAGTATTTGATATGTGAAATTGTGCTGATATAAAGAGAGACATTTTAAATGATGATGATTATAATATATAGTTGGGAAAAATGGCCATAATCAATACTGCATTAATATATTTAATAAATAGGTGTTTAAAGCTAAAGGTGTTTAAAAGACAAGTTAAAATTAAATGCATATATTTATTGTTGATAAAATAATATTATAAGAGAATATAAATATTTTAATTATTATAAGTACTTAAATAGAAGATTAATATTTGATTTTAATAATATTGGATAATTATTTTAAAATCTATTATAATATCTTATTTATTTAAAAAATATTTATTTTAAAAAAATGCAATTGTTAGTTTATTTTTAGACGATGACAAGCGTTTCTTGTATTGTAAAGAACAGATGTTAGTTAAATGTACACACACATGCATGGAAGTTATTTAGTAAAGTTGCAAAACTATTTTAAAAATTATGTTGTAAAATTTATAAATAATACGTGAGTTAACACGAGATAAAAATAAAGATATTCAATGTGAAATATTAAATCTGATTTTAAAATATTGTTTTAAAATATAACGTATAAAAAGACTTAGTGTATTTTAAATAATTTTATAAAAGTTAAAATTAAAATCAAGTAGGTAAAAATATTTTTAAAAAATATTTTATGGATTTAAATAAATGATAAAGATTATTTTAAAATGCAATAATGTAATAAATATTAAATATTAAATAAGTCATTATTTATTTTTGATTTTGTCTTGTTGGTAAATATGTAAATAAGCCAGCAAAGTTGATTGTTTAATCTACCAATCAAATGGGAAGTTTCTTCCGGTATAAAAGCTTAGTTCAATTGTTAGGAGAGGACTTCGTGATTGATTTTTCAAGTTAATTGTATTATTAAAAATAGCTACGTAAATTTATAGACGCTTTTAAAAATCATTTTTCAAAATTATAAGAGTGTCATTATAAATAATTTATAAAAGTTTTAAATGATAGACATGCAGTGTTAAATTAATTTTTTCCCTATCGGTCGTCTCTATTTAAGCTCAATTTACAAGCAAATAATCATGGAAACATCATATATAGTGAAAATATATCGGAAACTTTATACTAGAGATATGACAAACGCTGGATTAGTTCGGAAAATTACGAGATGGAGAAAAGTAGTATTTTGGACAGTATATAATTTTAAAAGCTAATTACTATTGCTTATTAGAAAATAGATATTTTAAAGAATAAATACTTTTGTGTAAAGAAAGTATTTTTGCAAGCTATAAATTTAAATGTATATCTTGAGTAAAGATATTAGAAATAAAAGTAGTTTTATAAATACTTGCCTTGTTAAGTCTTTATGTTTAAAAGACTGAATGTTGACAATTTTAAAAGGCAAATAAATTGAAAATATAATTAGCTAAAAGTCTTAATATAATAAAAATTATTATATTGAAATAATTTAAACGCTGGACGTTTTAAAATGAAGAAGATTATTCTTACCTGGATGTTTTGTTAAGAAATGCGCAAGAAATATGTGGACGTCCCAGTCAATTTAAAAATAATTAAATGATAATTTTTCATAAACTATAGACTAATTTAAAATAATAACTTTTAAATAATATTCTTTAAAGAACTGGATCCGGATCCGATAAACTATTTTAATTTTATTTTATTTTTATAAAAGAACTGATTAACTTTTATTTTGGTTTTAAAAGAACGTTTTCATTTTTCATAAACTTTTAAAAAAACACGTGATGGACCGGAAACAGGAAATGGTGTGCTAGTGAATATGTGCCTAGGATTAAAAAACTTTATGGTGAAAAGGAAACATCGCTGGAGTTATGTAATATGAATTTTGTTTTATTTATCTAATATAAAAGTTAAATATTATTAATCTATTAAAAATAAGATAGGTACATTTCTTAAAATAATAACTAAAGTAATATAATAATTAATTGCATAAGTTTATCTTATAATTAATATAAGATCGGAAGATGTTAAAGAATGATCGTGAGTGTAAATGTGAATTATTCTATGAAGCTGTAATTCCGAAGAATATTGGAAGATGGACTGTACATTAAATCTTATTTATGGTAAAAATTGTATAATTATAATAATTTTAATATATTTGACATGTTTTTTTCTTTAGATCAACCAACTAAGATGTTATTGTTGGATGAATGTATAAATATTTTAAAAATACACACACATTATATTGGCAGTAACAGTTTTATTTAAATATGCATAATTTGAATTTATGATATAAATATGATACAACATTACATAAGAAGCTTAGAAATAATTATATGATTCTTTCGTAAATAAATTTTGATTTTTATTTTTATTTTATTATGTTGGAGTATTAGAATTATATTTATTATTCATACAAGTAATTATTTTATTTCAAGTTAGGAATAGATTTAAAAGTCTATATTTTACTGTTGTTTTATTGGATAAATTAAGTTAAGTTTTATGTAGAAGTTTATATTGGATTAAAGATTTACCGAAAATAGATGACGAAGTATAAATAGTTTGGATAATTAGTATTTATTTAAAGTTGAAGGTTGTTTTTCCGGAAATCTTAAATAAGTTTAGAGGATGTTTTGTAGATAGAAATTTATTAAGAAGGAGTAGAATAACACATAAAGTAAGGTAATAATTTTACATAGAAAAGAATCATAGAATTTATCTAATATAATACTTTATGAATTTGAAATTAATGAATAGTTTAAATATTATTATTTATCAGTACATATATGTAATGCATATTTGATAAAACATGTAGCATGAATTGCATTAAGTGAAATATAAAGTTATAATCAATTATTTGTTATTACATTACACAGATACATTAATTTCTATATTATGATGTTGAAGTAGTACTAATAGTAAAGTGAACACATACTATTACATTATGGAATGAATAACAGTAATACTTAATTAATGTAGCAATTTAATTATTAAAGTTTAATTGTTTACATATGCTACATAAACAGTATTTACATAAATTTATTTGTAATAATTGAAGTTCACTGATATTTATTTAAAGTCTAAGTTTTGAAAACATACTTCAATGTTATTAGTACAGCATTTTAAAGAATGTATAATTACTTATTAGGAGTATGAATTAATAACAGTGTAAACATATTGTATTATTATTTTCTTATTTTATTTTCTTTGTTTTCATAATTTTGAACTGTAAATATTGTAAATAAATTCTTAGTTGAAGTTAATGTAAATAAATTTGTTTAATTTGTTTTAAAAGTGTGTCGAGTTCATTATTTTACACCACAGCATTTGACAGCAGATAATTTGAACAAACATAATATTTGCACAATGTGAATTTATTAATATTATTTTAGAAATAAATACAATATATTCCTGATTATCAGTTTATGAGAATTGATTGACATTATTACATCATATTACAATGGTCATAGAGTAATTATAATGCATAATATAAGAGTACAATATTATTTATTGCCACAGATTATTGAATTATAAGATTTTGATTTATTCCAAAATTAAGATGCTATATGAAAATAAAAGATATACATATGATTATTTATTTAATGATTATTGATATAACAGAAATAGAGAAGATTAGGTTATACTCTAAGATTAGTATTATTATTATTATTATTAAAATAAGTTAGGTGTATTTAGGTTTGATATAAAATCCCATATCATACTTATTTACATGAGTTATCATTACTTTAAGATAATTAGAAGAACCTGAGATTATTTAATTATATTTTAAAAATTAAAAGTTAAGATTTATTTGTTTATTATTATTATTAAAGATAGTTTATTTTATTTAAAAGCCATAAGAATGCTGTAGATGTAGTAGTAAGTTAATAAGGAGGTAATAGTATTCTTATGCCATTGAGACAATGTCTTGGTAGATATTGACTCAATGTAAATCTACTTATTGCTTTGTAACTTTACTTCACAGTCTCATGATTTTAATAAATACTTATTTAATTAGTACATACTATAGAAATATATTGATTTTGATAATTAATAATAAATTTAATTCGAATATGATAATATAAAAGTATATTAAAGATAGATATGCAAATTTTAATTAAGCATTACAATTTAATTGAGCTAGTTGTATTTCAAACTATATTATACATCGAGAAGTAAGGGTACAATATATATATATATATATATATATATATATATATTTGATAATTATTCAAAACAATACAATAATTAATACAGTAACAATATTTTAAACAAATATATACCAATTTAATAGAAGTACTTTCAACTATCTATGTAGTCGTTGTCAACTAGACTCAAATTGTATTAGAAAAAACCGTTACAAATGTAAACAAAAGCAATACGTCATACATCAATTTTCCCACAATTCATTAATTTTTATATTGGCTGTCTGTCTATTTATCAACTGTTGCTTTTCACTTTTTATTAACATAGCTTCTTTAATTTTGCGTTTATTATTATTTCTTTCAATACACAGAATTTTAACTTTATTAAAATCAAAATCAAAACCATAATTACATGTTACATTATGATCAAAAAATACTGATGGTGATACATCATCATTTCTAACATTCTCTTGTCTTGATTTTTGCACTCGTTTATATAATAACAAATGCTCCCTTGATCTTTTCTCCAATGTACATCGAGATTCCCCAATATATGCCTTTCCACAAAAACATAGCCATTTATATATTGCACAACTTTGATTTAAAATACCACACCTATTTTTTGAATTATTTATTAATCTATTTAAATTAGGAGTAGTATAAAATGCAACTCGACATATATTTTTATATATCTGTTTTATAAATTTAACCTGTTCATTACAAATAAATGGTATTGATATCCAAGTATATTTTATTTTATCAATATCTATAGCATCTAAAATATTTCTATTATTATTAAACTTAGTAACAATATTATAAATTAATTTATGATCATATCCAACATTTAACAAATCCATAATAAATACATTTATGTTACTTATTTTATCAGAACTATATTTACATAATTTATTATTCCTAAATAAAAATGATTTTAAACTGGATAATTTATGTGCCAATTGGCACATTTGAATACCAAGGAATATATCCTCTTTTTTCAATATCTTTTATTACCATACAATAATCTAATTTATTTTTATTACGTGTAACTTTAATATCTAAATACTGAATTGACTTTTTTTCTTCAAAAGATTTACTCCATTTTAAACCTTCTAAACTATTTAATTCATTGAATAATACATTTATAATATCTAAACTTCCACAAACGAAAACATCATCAACATACCTGTAATAAATTTTAATACCTTGGCAATATATATTAGTATTAAGAATTATATCTTCATATCTTGATACCACAAAACTACATATTTGTGAAACTACAGGAAGTCCCATAGGCCATCCATAATCCATTTTATAATAATTTTCATTAAATATAGCATATATATTTTTATCAATAAAATATAATACATCATTTACAAATTTTACTTTTTTAACATCAACTTTTTTTAACCTTAAAGCATCTAATATAATTTTTATAGATTTTAATCTATCTATTGAACCGTACATCTCACATATATCAAATGTACAAATACTATCATTATTATTAATATTAATATTTTGAATTTTCTTTACAAAATCAAACGATGAATTAATAGTATATTTTCCAAATCCAAGAACATCTTTTAATAATGTTTCTATAAATCTACAGGTTTCATAGTAAAATGATCCGCCAAAGTCAATCATTAATCTTAAAGGTTTATCTTGTTTATGTAGTTTAATATTCGAAAAAATTCTAGGACAAATTGCAGCAGATGGATAAAGACGATAATACGTATGAGCATCTATATATTTATTCTTTTTAGCTTTTTTTAAAATATCATCAATAAACTTTACACGTAAATTTTCAATGTTTATTTTTCCAACTTGTTTAAATTTAAGCTTTTCCATTTGAATTAAAACTTTATCGTAGTAATCAAGTTTTGACATAAGACATAACCTTAACCCCTTATCTTCTTTTAAACAAACAAGATCGTTATCATGAAGAAAGTTTTTAAATCTAAATATATGCGAATTCCAATTGCAATTAGTTCTATTTTTAAATTTCTTAACATTCACTTTTTGTATTAATTCCTTTGATATTTCAGGAGAACATTTAATTACACTAAAAGAATGTTCAACAGCAGCTTTTAACTCTAAATTACAATCCACCCACATACCACCAACGTATTTAGAACCATAATTCAAAATATATTCTTGTTGAAAATCAATATCCATGTTAGATAAATTGACATAGTTACTATTTTTTCTCCTATTTACATTTTTATTATATAGAAACGTAATTTTACGATTAAATTTTTTATAAATTTTTATATAGTAGTTATTCAAATAATATTGACATCGACTTTTATAATTAAACCATTCATCAACATCATGAAGATTAATAAAATAATTTAAACACTTTAAATATTTACGCTGATTAAACAAAAAACATTTGCATTGACTTATTATATTCCGTAAAATAATCATTTTAATATCTTGTATTTTAGTATCTTGCAAATTACATTCCTTATTTATTTTAACGTTGCAACAGTTTGGGAAAATATGACTCATTTTACAATTATATAAAAATTGCAATCTACCTTTTAGACGTATTATTCTCATTGACACTCGCTTCCATTCTTGTAAAATCCAAATTTGATTATCCATATTAAAAATTTTAATATTCCAAATTAAACGTAAAGCAATAAATAACCGTATTATATTCCAAAGTAAAAGTAACTCAATACATAACCGTATTATATGTAAATTATTAATCAATGTCTGTATTCCAATTATAATAAAATATATATAATTATTCAAAACAATACAATAATTAATACAGTAACAATATTTTAAACAAATATATACCAATTTAATAGAAGTACTTTCAACTATCTATGTAGTCGTTGTCAACTAGACTCAAATTGTATTAGAAAAAACCGTTACAAATGTAAACAAAAGCAATACGTCATACATCAATTTTCCCACAATTCATTAATTTTTATATTGGCTGTCTGTCTATTTATCAACTGTTGCTTTTCACTTTTTATTAACATAGCTTCTTTAATTTTGCGTTTATTATTATTTCTTTCAATACACAGAATTTTAACTTTATTAAAATCAAAATCAAAACCATAATTACATGTTACATTATGATCAAAAAATACTGATGGTGATACATCATCATTTCTAACATTCTCTTGTCTTGATTTTTGCACTCGTTTATATAATAACAAATGCTCCCTTGATCTTTTCTCCAATGTACATCGAGATTCCCCAATATATGCCTTTCCACAAAAACATAGCCATTTATATATTGCACAACTTTGATTTAAAATACCACACCTATTTTTTGAATTATTTATTAATCTATTTAAATTAGGAGTAGTATAAAATGCAACTCGACATATATTTTTATATATCTGTTTTATAAATTTCACTTGTTCATTACAAATAAATGGTATTGATATCCAAGTATATTTTATTTTATCAATATCTATAGCATCTAAAATATTTCTATTATTATTACTAAGTTTAATAATAATAGAAATATTTTAGATGCTATAGATATTGATAAAATAAAATATACTTGGATATCAATACCATTTATTTGTAATGAACAGGTTAAATTTATAAAACAGATATATAAAAATATATGTCGAGTTGCATTTTATACTACTCCTAATTTAAATAGATTAATAAATAATTCAAAAAATAGATGTGGTATTTTAAATCAAAGTTGTGCAATATATAAATGGCTATGTTTTTGTGGAAAGGCATATATTGGGGAATCTCGATGTACATTGGAGAAAAGATCAAGGGAGCATTTGTTATTATATAAACGAGTGCAAAAATCAAGACAAGAGAATGTTAGAAATGATGATGTATCACCATCAGTATTTTTTGATCATAATGTAACATGTAATTATGGTTTTGATTTTGATTTTAATAAAGTTAAAATTCTGTGTATTGAAAGAAATAATAATAAACGCAAAATTAAAGAAGCTATGTTAATAAAAAGTGAAAAGCAACAGTTGATAAATAGACAGACAGCCAATATAAAAATTAATGAATTGTGGGAAAATTGATGTATGACGTATTGCTTTTGTTTACATTTGTAATGGTTTTTTCTAATACAATTTGAGTCTAGTTGACAACGACTACATAGATAGTTGAAAGTACTTCTATTAAATTGGTATATATTTGTTTAAAATATTGTTACTGTATTAATTATTGTATTGTTTTGAATAATTATATATATTTTATTATAATTGGAATACAGACATTGATTAATAATTTATATATATATATATATATATTGTGCCCTTTTATATGGGTCACCA
>JAQFVV010014844.1:0-25799 GCA_028023455.1 Epiperipatus broadwayi | reverse complement strand
ATATATGTATATATTAGTATGACTATGTTGTGTAGCTATGTATAGCTTTCAAACATGTTTATAAACGTGTATTTGTAAATATTTTTTGTTTCATAAAAAGAACAAAACGCAATAGAATACTTATATATGTATATTAATATAAACCAGAAGTCTTTTGCCTGGCTGAAATTTCAACTCATAATTTTGATTAATGGTATATAAGATACACCCATATTTTAGGTATATTTTGAGGAAGAAAAAGGATGTCCTATATGTTGGCAAATATGCTAATATACTTAACAACTTGCAGCCGTATAGTAAGAGGGTTTGATCTTTTACCCTGTGTTGTTTGGATTCAGACTTTGTGTTTTAAATGCAGATAGGGCTATTGAAACATCTTAAATATTTTTTATATTTATTTATTATATTTGAGTTTCAACTAGGGATTATGCAATCATTTTTGATTTATTCTTATATATCGACTTGGGGAACAAAAATATATATATTATTCAAATATAAAGTATATTGTCTGTAATTTATTTGGTATGTACTTATAAGGACTTTGAGTAACCATCATCAAATTTCCTGTAGTATGGATGGATGAGTACTTGAAGGGTGAAGAAGAAACGAAGTTTGTCAATTAAAGTTTGGAAGATTTGCTATATTAATATAAATTGTTAATTGTTTGTATATACAAATAGGAGATGGAGATTTGGATCCAATCAGATGAATGTTGTCCAGCACAAATGTGGTTAATATTTATCTTTTTCACACATTATTGTGTGTCACTTGTATAAGATGGAGTGTATAGCAGTAGGGAGTTTAAAAGTATGAGTTCAAGAAAATATAAATAAAAATATTAATATTTTATATTTTTGATTGTCTATACTCAATTATATCAATTATAATACAAATTGTTTCGAACTACATACAAATAACTATGCTTTCATACTTATAAATTTTTTGATGCATAAAACAGTTTGAAGCCATTATTCCAAACTTTCAATTCTTTTCCTTGATTTTAAAATTTTACGGAATTAAACAAAGTCGATCAAATATAATCTGTTAATTATAGTTTAAAAAAAATAAAGTTTTATAAATAATTCTGTTATTAAAAAACGAAATGTAAATTAATAAAAAAATTAAACAATATTAAATACAACATCAAAATGTAAAATTAGAATATATTAATTTAAATATAATGTATTAGCATAATTTCAATTGTAACCTATTATTAGGATAAAGGACAAATAATAAAAAAGTTATTTATGTTCTCCTTACATAATTTATTACTGATATTTTGTGTTAAGTTTTCAAAGTAAAACAAAAATTAAATTTATTACTTACATTTATTAAAAAATGCATTGTACAGATTTAAAACTCCGCATTTCTTAAATGTAATATATGTAGGACTTGAACCCAGACTTTCACATAAATATCTAATTACTCAGTGCCATCTCATATGCTGACATACCTGATTACAATACTTGTTGAAAAGATAAATAATTCACCAATATATGTATTTCATGCTAAACCAAAGTAATCCACAGTTGGTCTAGATTACTTCATCTCCATACATATATACAATCAGTGCTCAGCTTTATATTAAGATAGCCATTCTTCAGAATTTAATGAAAACGACAGAATATTGCGAGGACGAAACCAAATCATTCATAATGTGACATTCTAATCTCCATCCTCCAATTTTGGTTATTTGGGCATGCAAGCAATGAGAAAGAGAATATTATAAAAATTTAGCATTTATTATTTTTCTACTGATATTTTTTGAATAAATATTTGTAAAATAAAATTGTTTCAACATTTTTTTTACTCAAAAATAAATTAATACATTTTTTCTTTCAATAATTCAACTTTTTTATAAATTATTTAAATCTTGATTTATTTTAGTTTTAGCATATGTTTTCCTCAATAGTTAATATGTTTATGTAAACGTGATTATAAATTTATTTTTATATTTACAATTCCTTCGAGGATAAGGGTTCATCAGAGGTTGCACCTCTCAATTTTACATTTCATATAAACTTGAGAATCATCAATAACGAATAACTGATCTAATCATAGAAGTCAATTTTTTTGATGTGAAAAATATGCAAAGTATTTAACACGAATCTTCTTGGAATACATTATTTTTTCTCGCACTATGATGATTGATGTAAGTTTATTTAAAGTTTTATCATCATTTTGGTGTTATTTATTTAGAGCAAAAAAGCTTTAACATAGAATTTGCATATTGTAATAAGAAACGTAGACTTAATCAGTGAAATAGTAAATAAGATCAATTTAAATCTTAACCACTTCAGCTTCACCTATTTAAATAGAAAGTAGATTGAAGTAAAAAGAAGAGTTTCCCTTTTTATAAGCTTGTATTTATGACCTTTATAATTCCCAAATATCACATTTTTACATGTATATTCTTGAGATTAAAACCTTTAGTAAATATTATTTGCTACTTTATGTTGCACTATGGTCTTTATTTTTCATCTAAAATATTAAACATAGTTAGTCAAGACTTAAAATGTAATATCATTTTTTCATAAATAAATAGACTTTGTAGCAAAATTTACTTTTTTTAGTACAATTATTGTTTAAAACATGTTTAAAACTAATAAAAATAACACTTCTAATTATTTTATAAATTTTAAAATTATATTGAAAGATAAAAATACTTAACTTTGTCTTATTAATTTTATATTTAAAAAATAATAATTTTTCTACTTTGTGGATTTTCAACTCAAAAAAAATACAAGTAAATTATGAAAGTCAAATACTGTAATATACATAATGTGCACATGTGTTTCTATAATCTTATTAATAAATGAATTACGATCATTTCGAACACAAGATAAAAGTCTTTGTAAAAGAATAGAACAGAGTCCAACTATTCTTTCAACCCAAATAATATATATATATAAATCTTATTTACTGGAAATGAGAGCTGCTTGGGTTTCGAAAATAGGATGGATTCATTCTATTCTTTCACAAAGACTTTATCTTAGGTTTAAAAACATTAGGGTATTCATTTACTATTAAGTCATTAGAAAGTCATGTGCATTATTGAAAAGTCAATCATTAGTTTATTAAGCAATCTGCTAAACATCATGTTATATAAAATACATATTGCATTTATATTAATTATTAAAAATATCTAAAAAATATTAACTTGAAACAAAAAAATGACCTTTAGAAAAAAATGTTACTAGCATAATGTGGTGCGTAACAATATTTGGATTTTGAAACTATTCTTTTGCTTTAAGCTAATTATTCTTGGCATCTAGGGAACAAGTATGAAATTAAATTATAAATTCATTATTATTAAAATGCAATTTTTAATTCAATAGTGTGAAGGAAATACTGCTCAGAATGGTATTAAAGAGCACTCATAATCTCAGATCAAATCTAGATTCATTCTGAATTGAACTGGGCAAGGATTAACTACTATGCATTATTCACATAACTTATGGATAATTGACTTGGAATTTTAAGAAAATGTTTACTATGAAAACATATTCTCTCAGAGCATAATTTTGTTAAATTACACTGGATGTTGTAAAAGCATTTTGATATTAGAAGCTTTTACCACATTTTATTTTCAGTTTTATTTTTAAAATAAACTTTTAAATTAAAATTGCATTTTTTAAAACTTGTATAGTTACACACAATAAAAAATCAATATGTATTATAAAGATTTTACATATAATTCTTTTATTAGTGAATAAAGTATGAAGAATGCTAGTGTTTGTTTATATTTTTTAGCGGTACTGAGGATGGGGTATGTTTAAAAATGTTCAAGGAAATAAAAGTTTTGAAAAAATCAGTATTTGGAATAATAATGTTTTATCTGTATACATATTGAATGTTGTAGGTAAAATTTGATAAATGTGAATTAACATGTATTAAATTAATTTTATTTTGTCAAACATTGGTGGTCAAGATGTCAGTGATGGCTGCTTCACAAGCAGTTGTCCTGGGTTACTGGGTTTGTTTCCCGGCTGATGCTATGACACACGAGAAAAAAAATTAATTTTATTTTACAAATTGAAATAAAATAATTTTTATAACTAAAACAGAGAAAATAAACTATTAAAATTATTTCAAAAATCTGATCTGAGGGAGTATATTTATTTTTCCATGTACTAATTAGGTAGCTAAATTTAAACGATGTTAAAAAGTTGTATGTTTATTACACATTATTTTTACCTTTTTTTTTTACTGTTATTGATAAAACAGTTCTTTGACTAACAGTTTTAATAATCATAAAAAGTTTGTTTTAAAAATGTAAAATGTAAACTATCATTTTTTAATGCCTAATTATAAATTTGTAAGAATAGAATTTAATAAAATGATAATTAATGATGGAAAATATTTAATTAAATATAAAAAGTCTAATATTATAAATTAGATTAGGTATTTATAAGTAGGCCAGCATCATTCAACTCTTGATTACTGATTCCAAGAAGTATCAAGACAATTTTGAAAATAGAGTCTGAAGATTATATTATTTTGTTTATGTATCTATAATAGAAAATATACATTTAATTTAGAAAATATATAGCAATAATTTTAAAGAATTTTACATAGCAATTTTGAATAGCAAATGTAAGTTGTAAGTTCTATTTGAAGACTTTCATTAAGAAATCGATTTAAGCAGGAATAAATAAATTTGTTAAGAAATATTGATACAATTAAAAATTTATTTGTTTTTGCCATGGTTTTCATAATTTAAATCCCTTAATTCAAGATTTAATCGGAGTTACTTTTTATTTTTTATTAAAAAATACGTATAGATTTATTTTTATCTATTTAATTATATTCCAAATTGAAATGTATCTATTATATATATATATATAATCACTCGATCTTCATAATTTTTTTGTGTATTATTTTAGGTATAATTAATTAAAGAATTCTTTTAAAAGTGAGATATTTTGGCAAATGTGATCTTCGATGAATACTGATTCAAAATACTCAAAATATCAGGACAAAAAAAAAAAAACAAGATTTTTGGCTTTTTATAAATACTAAGCTGATTATTTAAAAAATGTTTCCTTTAAAACAGATCAATAATGATTTTACGTTAATTTTACTTAACATTTTATAGACTTAGTTTCATATACTTTTTGAGAACTGCTAAAATTAATTAATATTATAATGAATTTTTACATAAAAAATTTAAAAATCACTTGCTGCTTTTTATAAACAGTTTATCTATGGTCACGTTCTTAGGATAGGATATGACGAATGTTGTTATATATTTTGACTAAAAACTATATAAAAATAGTAAGTGAAATTGAAGCAAAATAAAACTGGCATTCTAGATGTGTGTGAGAGCAGTATTATACAGAGTTCAGTGTGAGCAATACTGTGCTTGTAGCAAAGCAGTCAGTGAACAATTTGATATGCCAAAGAGTGTAAATAGTGTAGAATTAGCAGTAAATCGTTAACAGCTTAGAATGAAGTACAGTAAAATCAAATGCAGAATTATAATTTAATATTATAAAGAATTGTTCCCACATGGATTAATAATGAGAAAAGTACAAACTAATACAATTGTAAGAGAAATGCAAGATTTTCCTAATCATATATGCAAGTTAATTTAATGCAAAATGAGCAGCAAGCCAGTGAAATATTAGTTTCACAGTAATAAAGTCTTTGGTAAGTTATTAAAATTTGCCAAAATCACATTTTTCTTTATTTTTGCCGCAATATCCTATAAATACAATTTATCCAAACTGCTTCAAACACTTTTAGCAAAACTCTTTATATATATATATATATATATATATATATATATATATATATATATATATATATATATATATATATATATATATATATATATATATATATATTGTGCCCTTTTGTATGGGTCTCCATAAATTGTTGTATCCATCTAATTAAAAAATTTTAAATTTAAGATATATTTAGTTATATGATTTTAATTTTGTTTATAACAATCTTTTAAAAAGTGTAATTAAAGTAATTCATGAGTGTTTGATATGTGAAAATTGTGCTGATGTTTGAGAGAGACATTTCAATGGGAATGATAATAGTATATGGTTGGGAAAACTGGCCATAAGCAATACTGCATTAATAAATTTAATAAATAAATGTTTAAAGTTAAAGTTTTAAAAGACAAGTTAAAATTATATGCATATATTTATTGTTGATAAAAATTGATATTTAATAAATGAATATAAATATTTTAATTATTAGTAGTACATGATGGAAGATTAATATTTGATTTTAATAATATTGAAGTATTATTTTAAAATTGTTATAAGATATTATTTATTTTAAAAAAATATTTATTTTTAAAAAATGAATTGTTAGTTTATTTTTAGATTATTACAAGCATCTGTAGCTCTGTTGTAAAAAACAGATGTTAATTAAAACACGTACACACATGCTTGGGAGTTTTTTAGTAAAGTTGCAAAGCTATTTTAAAAATTCTGTTATAAAATTTATAAATATTATATTGGTTATCACGAGATAAAAATAAAAATAATTAATGTGAAATATTAAATCTGATTTTTAAAATATTGCTTAAAAGCATAACGAATAAAAATAGATTTAGTTTGTTTATAAAAATAATCTTATAAAAGTTAAACGTGAAATTAAGTAAGAAAGAATGTTTTAAAAAATGTTTAATGGATTTAAATAAACGATGAATATTGATTTAAGAATTTAATAATGTGATAAATAATAAATATTAAATAAGACATTATTTATTTTTAATTCTGTCTTGTTGGTGAAATATGTAAATAAGCTAGCAAGTCAATTGTTTAATTCACCAATCAAGTGGGAGTTTTCTTCCGGTATAAAACCAAGGTTCAATTGTTAGGAGGTGACTTGTGATTGAAATTCTTAAGGCAAAAGGTGCTATTAAAATAGCTAAGTGATTATAGACGCTCTTAAAATCGTTTTAAAATTATTAGAGAGTAGTTTTAAAAAAATAATTTATAAAAGTTACCGATGAATATGCAGTGTTAATTTGTTATAATTCCCTATTGATCGTTTCCTTATTGAAGCTCAATTTACTATCAAATAATCATGAGGACATCGTATAAGGATAAAATATATTGGAGACTTTATACTGAAAATTTAACAAACGCTGGATTGACTAGCAGAGTTATTAGATACCTAACAGTAATACGTTGGACTTTGTATAAATTTAAAAGCTAATGTAGTTAATTTTTATAAAATAGATATTTAAAAAAAAATGAGAAATACTTCTTTATGAAGTAAGTATTTGTAAATTCTAAATTTAAATATATATCTTGGTAAAGATATAATATATAACAATAATTGTATAAATATTTGCCTTGTTAAGTCTTTATGGTATAAAAGACTAAATTCTGACAATTTTAAAAGGCAAATAAATTGGAGATTTAATAATTAAAGAAATACCTGTATAAAAATTATTATATTATTAAAGTCTAAACGCTGGTCGTATAAAAGACTTTAAAAGTAATCTTACCTAAATATCTGTTATGGAATGCGCAAATCAAATCTACATGGATATCCAAATCAATTAAAAATAATTAAATCAGAACTTTGTAAATTATAGACTAATTCTAAAAATAATAACTTTTAAATAATATTTTTTTTTTCTTTAAAAGAAGTGAACCTGGATCCATAAACTATTTTAATTTTATTTTTGTTTTCTGATGGAACTGACTTTTATTTTTTATTTATTTTAAAAAAAAGAACGTTTTCATTTATTCCATAAAAACTTTTAAAGACACGTGATGTACCGGAAAAGGAAGTAATGTTTGGTGAAAACTTGTGCCTAGGAAAAAGAACAATGATAACTGGAAGAAGCCACCGTTGGATATGATGTAATATGTCTTATTTATTAACTAACATAAATATTTCATTAATTATTGATTTATTAAAGATAGGAAAGGTACATTTACATTTTTTTTTAAATAATAACTAAATACTAATATAACTTTTATTGCATAAAGTTTATTTTATAATTATACAACACGTAATATTTTAAAGAATAATTGTTGAGTGTAAATGTGAAATTATTTTGTAAAACTGGAATCCTGGAGGACATCATATGACGGACTGTACATTGAAGTATCATTTATGGTAAAAATTGTGTAATAATAATAATAATAATTTGATGTATTTACTATGTTTTCTTTAGATCAACCAAATGTTATATGATTATTGAATGGATGTATTAATGTTTAAATAATATACACGCACAATATTACTAATAGCAGTTTTATTTTAATATGCATATTTTTAAATTGATGATATAAATTTAGTACAACGTAATATGATACCCTAGAAATAATTATATGATTCTTTCGTGAATGAATTTTAATGTTTCTGTTCCAATATTAGAAATCAGATTTATTATACTAGTGTAAGTTTTTTTTTTTTTTCTTTTAAAGTTAGTAAGAAGTATATAAGGTCTATATTTTATTTTATTTTTATTAGATGAGTTACGTTAATTTTACATAGAAATTTATATTCTTGATTGAAAGCTTATTGTATATAGAGGATGAGGTATAAGAGAATTTGGATCGTTATTATTTTTGTTTTAAAATTGGTCATTTGTTTTTTTTTCTGAAATTAAATAAGGTTAAAATGACTTTTGTAGATAGAAGTTTATTAGGAAGAAATAAGAATAACAAGTAAAGTAAAGTAATGATTTAAATTGGAAAAGAATCATAGAATTTTATTTAACATAATACTTTATCAAATTTGAAATTGTTGAATAATTTTAAATATTATTTTTTTAAAAGTACATATACGTATTGCATATTTTAATAAGACAGGTAGTATGACATTATATCGGAATGAAATAAATAGTGATAGTCAATAATTGTTGTTATACTACAAAGTTATATCAGTTGATACATTAATTAATATTTGAGTCATACTGATAATAAATGTAATACAGCCTTATACATTATAATATAAATAACAGTAGGACTTAAGTGAAATAACATTTAAATTATTAAAGTTGGTTTATTTACATACATGCTACATGAATGATACCTTACATAAAATCTTTTCTTATATTAATTGATAACAAGTAATGTTTATGTAAATTAAAGTCATAAACTTAATTGAATTTTATTAATAAAACATTTTCTGAAATGTATAAATTATCTACTTATAGTTATGGAAATAATAACAGTGTAAAAATCTTGTATTATTATTTCTCTTATTTTTTTTTATTTATTTTCTTTAGTTCCATTTAAATGTAAATAGTGTAAATAAATTATTTGTTAAAGTTGATGTAAATAAATTTTGTTAAGTTGTTTAAAAGATGTGTTGAATTCATTATTTTACACCACAGCATTTGACAACAGATAATTTGAATAAACATAATATTTGCACAATATGAATTTATTATTTTATTATTTGAGAAAGAAACACAATATTTTCTTAATACAATTTATAGAAATTGATTGACATTAACATATGATATTACAATGGTCATAAAATAATTATAATGCACAATATAAAAGTATAAGATTATTTATTGCCACAAATTGTTAAATTATAAGATTTTAGTATATTTTAAAATTAAGATACTATATGGAAATGAAGACATGCATATGATTTGTTTATTTTCTTAATGATTAAAAGTATAACCCAATAGATAAGATTAAGATATACCCTAAAGATTATTATTGTTAGTGATTATTATTAGAATAAGTTAGGTGTATTTAGGTTTGATATTAAATCCCTTATCATTCCTATCTACATGAATTATTATTACTTTAAGATAATTTGAAGAACCTGAGATCATTTTAATTATATTTCCTTAACAATAGATTGAGATTTATTTATCTATTATTATTAAAGATACTTTTATTTATAAAAGTCATAAGAGTGCTGTAGAGTTAGTAATGAGATAGTTAGAAGTAATAGTATTCTTATGCCATTGAGACAATGTCTTGGAAAGACATTGATTCAATGTAAATCTGATTACCAATTGTAACTTCACTTCATAGTCTCATGATTTTAGTAAACACTTATTTAATTAGTGCATAATATTGAACTATACTAATTTTTGATAAGTTTGTAATAAATCTGATAAGTTATAATATTATAAAAATATATTAAAGATAGTTGTACATATTTTAGCCGAGCATAATGATTTGATTGAGCTAGTCATATTTTAAATTATATTATATATCGAGAAGTGAGGGTACAATATATATACCAAAGTTTCAACTGACCTGCAGTCTTTTTCAGAGCAATGTTATTTTAATCTTCAAAATAAACTTGCTCTGAAGAAGACTTGCAAGTCAATCAAAGTGTAGGTGTATATATATGTACAAATAAAGAGTTTTGCAAATGTTTGAAGTAGTTTGGATAAATTGTATTTATTAAAATTTGCTTTGTGTTATTTTTAAAAACATTTAATGAGTGTACAGTTGTCTTAGATTAAATCTGAACCCTGTGCACATTAATTGGCCCAATCAATAGGATTTGAACTTGTATAAGATAATCCCACCTGATTTCAAATTGAGGTGATGAATATTCAAATGTTCACAAACTGTTATAAAAATAACATAAAATGAGAATTATGTATAATTAATTTAATAGATGTCAAAATTTGCAACTAAATTATTAAAATGAAAATTTATACTGGGGCAGGCATGATAGCCATTATTAGAAAATGTGATATCCAAGTCAAAAAAATGAACTTGGTTGCTCCACATGTAAACAGGAATCTTATTAATATAAAAGGAATGGTGATTTTACTAGCAAAGGTAAATATATGGATAAGAAATTTACCATTATATGTTGTATTTAAAGATCTCTACATCGAGATGTAAATGGTTCTGACCTCTGAAAATAAGTATTGAATATATCAAGAGAGCTGAACTGAAATTTAAAGTCCAGAAAAAATGTTCCACTACTGTTTCAAGTCAAATCTAAAGAGACTAAATACTGAAGTTGAAGCAGAATAAATGAAAAATGACATGGGATATTTAAAAATCAGATTAAATAAGGCTGGCCAAAAGAACAATCAAACTATGTATGCCTCAAATCTGGAAAGCTTGTGAATGTTTATCTGTATGTAAAAAATGCATTCTCATAATCAACCAAGCTTTAATTCAAACTGAGGTGAGGAAACACACATTAGAACTTGTACATGAAGAATACCCTAGAATAGTTTCATGAAAGAACTAGTGTGTTTGTACATCTGGTAGCCAGACATGAATAATGATATTAAGAAAACTGTAAAGACATACCAAGTCTATCAAGTATTAACCAAATTATCTGAAAAAGAGTTACAACCATGGCCTGAAGCTACAAAACCATCGTGCAGGGTCATTCTATAAACATATATTTCTTGTAATTATTGATTTATACTCCAAACGAATCAAATACAGAATAGTTAAAAATATCAAAGCAGATAATATAAAAAAGTACTACATGGATTCTTTGCGATACATGGGTATCCTGAGTTAATATTTATAGACAATGGATCAATATTATGATCAATACAGTTGAAGGATTTTCTTGCTAAGAAGGGACTATAGCATTTGTTAACACTGCAATACCACCCTAATTCAAATGAATTAGAGGAAAGGGCCATTCACCAACTAAAATGTACATTAAACAAAGTAGAATATGAAGCACTAACTATGGCAATGTTTGATCAGCATTTCATACCTAGTTTGGTAACCAAAAAAATTCCAGCTGAAATTTTAATAAAACATTATTTTAAACATGTTTTTGTGTTAATTTCAGATAAACCACTAGAGAAAATAATGTCTGAAAATTCTAAATTTAAAATAGGTCAAACTCTGTGAATAAGAGACCTCTTAAAAAATAGATACCAGAAGTTATAATTAAACTACTTTCTAAACAAATATATATAATTAAACAGAAAATAACAGCAAAGTGAAACAACATGTCAATCAAAAATTCATTTTTTTTATGTGTCATAGCATCAGCTGGGAAGCAAACCCACTAACCCAGAACAACTGCTTGTAAGGCAGCTGTGCAGACCTCTTGATCACCAACACTTGACTAAAAATTCATTTTTGTCAATCAATAAGATATGATAGATAAAACTGCAAGTTCATCTACCACTCATGTTATGATGTACCAGAAAATAATGAAAATATTAAAGCAGAAATATCTATTAGTACTGAATTAACTATACAGGAAAAATTTCAAGTCTAGATTTGCAGAAAGTATTGGCAGAATTAAATAGGGAATAACCTATTAAGGAAGGACCCACATTTCTTCCAAGAAGGCTTAGACTATGAAGAAAGTAAAATTATAATTCTATGCTATTAATTGATTGAAGAGATATTTCCATATATTGATTAAAAAGTATAAAAATAGTAAATAAAGCTATATGAGAATGTGGATAAAAAATTAATCAACATTAAAAAACAATGCTAATTTGCAAAGAACTAAGAAGGAAAGTAAAAATTCAAATTATGTGAAGCAAATGAAAACTGCCAATCTAGATGTGTGTGTGAGCAGTACTATACAAAATTCAGTGCAAACAATACTGTGCATGCAGCACAGCATGAACAATTTAATATGTCAAAGAGTTCATATAGAATAGAATTAACAGTAAAGAGTTAACAGTACAGAATAATGTATCATGAAATAAAATACAGCATTTATAGCTCAATACTATAAAAAACTATGCATGCATGGACTAATAGTGAAAATAGTACAAACTACTACAATTGTAAAAGAAATTTCAAGAAGATTTCATTAATCATATATGCAAGCTAATTTAATGTGGGACAACTAGCAATATGCTAGTTGAAGTACTAACATTTACTAATATTGCCTTCAGAATAATAAACTAATAATAAACTTATTGTTAAGGTTTTAAGTTTGCTTGTATATTATTTCTAAAATAATTTAATGAGAGTATAGCAGTTTAGCTCAAATCTGGCCCCTGTGCATATCAAATGTGAATACCAAATAATTGTTTGAGTATAACTATTACATTTGACAAGTGACAGTTTGAGCATAACAATTCCATAAAATTTATTTATTTATTTATTTATTTGCTAAGTTGAAATACATCCAAGAATCTTTCTTTTTTTAAGTTACTACTGTAGAATAAAACTATTAAATATCATAATTTAAAAAACAGATTTTTAAGAAAGAGTTATTTAAATGTGAATTTTAAAATGTTATTAACAAAATAATATTTGAATTAAATTTTTCATCTTTACTTGTGAATAGTCTCTGGGATAAAAAATAACTTGTTACCACAGTTTTAGCATTAATCTGGATGCTATTTGGAAAACAATCAGAATTTAAATTTTTTTTGTTTACTAAATATTTTGTTAAATCTCATCAGCAATCATTTTATGTTCTCATATCTTTATTGTAAATTTTCATTTAACAAAAGCTTTAGCTGGCATTACCAGCTTTTAACCTGAAATATAGTCATAAATAGTTTAGTTATAGTGGCACCAAATTCTTTAATTCTTTTTGCTACTATTACTTGCTAAACATAACTCATATCTCATTTACTGTATTTAAAAAATGTTTACAACTTTTCCTATTCTATTGCATTTATTGTATTAAGATTCTAAATTTAAATTTGCTATGCTATATATTTTTGCACAAAATTTTTGCTTTTCTCTAATGAGAGGGTGAGGTATTAATGTTTTGTTAATTTGTTCATTATTATGTATAATTCTTCAAATATTTTAACTTGCTTGGAGTTATGTATCTTTCATATTTCACTATGTTATTGTAGTTAAATAAGGAAAAACATATTACTTTTGTTATTGTTATATATAGAAAATCATATAAATGGAGTATATAAAATAGACTATAAATCTTGTCAGGATAAAAATATTATGAATAATTATGTGGGTGAAACAAAAAATTCCAATGTACACAAGATTAAACCAACATAAATATGATAAAATATTGCCTGTTTATTTACATTCATTAGAGACAGAACATAAATTTGAAAAAGGAAATATAAAAATGATAAATCATATTAGAAATGGAAGAGATAGAAAGATAAAAGAAGCTATATTGATTAAAAATATAGGCTATCTTTTAATAAGGATTTGGGTTTGAAAACATTAATTTGATAGATAGATATTTTTGTTAATAAAATAGGTATATATAAAGATTAAAAATTAAAATAAAATATAGTTTCAAAAAGATGTTCATAGAGGGAATAAGGCTAATGTAATAAAATTTAAAAGTTATTTTCAGTTAAGAAATGGTGTAATTGTAGTGAAGTTTAAGAGAGGTAAAGTAATTAAAAATTAGGAAAAAATAGAATTATATAGATATTCTATTAATAAACAAAGCAAAGAAAAACTCCATATAGTAGTGCCACCTGTACTAAACAGAGTAATCAATGGATGCCAGAAGGCTTGTGCATAAAATCCCTATCTAATGCCTACTCATCCAATATCCCCAGACAAGTTTCTGGCTTGTGTCCTTCATCAGTGAGGAGCTTTGGATCTGAGAGCACTGCATCTAGATCTTAAGATCTAATGCAACCCTCTAGCAACCACCTTTTATCTCTACTTAACTACAAAACTATGAGCATGAAATTGAAAACACAAAAAATATCTTCAATCTAAGCTCAATAGCTTATATAGTCATATGGGTCTGAACTCAGTTCAGCACCCATACATTTTGGTGTTTTTGGTTCTTTAACAACCATAGCCTCCACTACCCTATTAGGCAGGATTGGTGTTAAACCAGCAAGCATCACATGATCACATCTCCAATACTAGCACATAATTGTTTATAAACAAAGCAAAGCAAAACTCCATATAGTAGTGCCACCTGTGCTAAACAGAGTAATCAATGGATGCCAGAAGGCTAAGTTTCCCATGTTACATTAAGGATTATATAATAAATTCTGTAATTATTCAAAAAGATTTTAGCATTTCTTTTATTATCAATAAGTCTTTTTATCATCACATTAATGTTATGGTCAATAAAGCTTATAAAACTATATGCACTATTGTCAGACATGACAAATTAATGACTTTACTAAAAACAAATTATTTATCTCTTTGATTCTTCTTATTTTTATATCACTTATTTGAAATTCAATTTTGAAAAATGTTTATAGAATACAATCAATCAATAACAGATTTTGTATGCATATTAAAATTTGAATTATAATTGTAGTCAAATGCTATTAGTAAGACCAAAAAATAGAGATCACAATTTTTTTATAAATTTGTTGCCATGAAAAATTATATAATCAGATTTTATTTCTTCTATTAGTAATTGTTTTATAAAACCTATAATCAAAAAATACTTAATTGTAATTATTAATTAGAGAAAATATAACTTACTATTAAAAATTTTCGGCTGAACGTTTTCGAGGAACCATGCCTCATACTCATAGCCTTCATGAAAAGTGTAATAAATATATGCAAATGTAAATATTCAAATAAGCTACTGTTACGTAGCCTATTTTTTCGAGATCTCGAAACATGTGTCCTTTCTGTTAATGGCATGGATGTCTCTATTAATATAGAATGCCTCCTTTATTTTTCTCCTGTAATCATTTGGCTCTGAACATAAAATAATGGGGTTGGCAGGTATGAAGTTGTGCCCAGATTGTTTACTATGTTTGAAAAATGCAGAGGATGTGTTGCTGTTCGTTTGAGCTCTGTTGAATGTGTAACGATGTTGAGCCAATCTGGTATTAATTGTGGCTTTCATTTCCCATATGGCATCCAGCTTGAGGGCAAGAAATAGAGTACACCATGTGGGGGGTGAGCGATCGATCAATGTGGTCTTTAGAGTTATTGATCAACCTATTGGAATTGGGTGGAGTTCTGGAATATTATGTTGAATTTATTGTTTAAAGTTTTCATTAGTTTGCTGGATATTTTAGGGATATAGGGGATTGTTATTCTAGGTAGATTAGTGTGAGGTAATTTATTGTTTATTGTACTATTAATATTCAGAACTCCACCCAATTCCAATAGGTTGATCAATAACTCTAAAGACCACATTGATCGATCGCTCACCCCACACGTGGTGTACTCTATTTCCTGCCCTCAAGCCGGATGCCACGCTACATATTATGGGGAAACGAAAGCCACAATTAATACCAGATTGGCTCAACATCGTTACACATTCAACAGAGCTCAAATGAACAGCAACACATCCTCTGTATTTTTTTCGAACATAGTAAACAATCTGGGCACAACTTCATACCTGCCAACCCCATTATTTTTATGTTCAGAGCCAAATGATCACAGGAGAAAAATAAAGGAGGCATTCTATATTAATAGAGACATCCATGCCATTAACAGAAAGGACACATGCTTCCAGGAGATCTGGCAAAAAAATGGGTTACGTAACAGTAGCTTAGTATGAGGCCTGGTTCCTCTAAATCGCTCAGCCGAGAAATTTTTAATAGTAAGTTATATTTTCTCTAATTAATAATTACAATTAAGTATTTTTTGTTTTTACATATAAGGAGAAATTAAAACCATATTTAAAACCTATAATCCTAATCTATTTTGCATTAAGGTCTGATTACTCCTCACATACTCAAATTATCTCTTTTACTTTACCTGCCTAAAACTTATAATTTGAATTTTACTAATGAAAATAAGTTGATTTAAACTTTAAAAATTTATTAATAGCCTTATCTAAGAAAATTTGTAGGCCTCCATCCTCATTAATGTATACAAGTTTGTTTCTCTAATTTTTTTTCTTTTGTCTATATTACTAAATTTGTATGATAAATAAATTGGGTAATAATTATTATTATATAAATACAATTTGATCCACCTGACATCAAACATTCTTTTAAAAAAAATTATTGCATATAAACACACAATCTGATTATTTAACTATCCTACAGTCTTCCTCAGAGCTATAATATAATGGAAAAATAAATAATTATATAAATAATACAATAAAAATAACAAAAAGTGTAAACAATAAAATTAAAAAATAAAGAAAAATAACAAAATATAATAAAATAGTATATGACAAAACATAATAAAACTAAAATAAATTGTGACAAAATGGAATTAAAATTAAATAAAATCAAATCATCCAGATAATATAAAATAAAATATGCAACATTAAATTGAAATATAAAACAAATATAGATTATACAGGTATATTCCTATATATATATATATATATTGTGACCTTTGGTTTAGGTCCCTGTAATTAATAATTCCAAAATTTTAAATGATATATTTAACATCAAAATCTTACTAAAGTGGTTTTCAATAGAGATTATTTTGAATATACTGGGAAATTTGCTTGAGTGGGGATAAGATTTCAAACCCAGTCTAGGCTCTGACTAGACTAAAATAATTTAAAAGTATTATTATTGTTTGGTAGATAAATACATTGCTATTTTATTGGTTGTGAATAGCAATTGAAATAAATAAATAATTAAATCAAATTGTTAAAGTCTTGTAAAATCAATTATTATAGTAAATTCCTTAAGCATATTTTTTTAGTACTGAACTAGAACTGTCTTAAATAAAAATGGGTAGTTATTAAAAATGAAGACAGAGGGGGTAATACTAATTATGTATATCAAAATTATTGGCTTAAATTCTCTCCCAGAGTGCAATATAATAAAAACTATATATGTTATAACATAGGTGTAGAGGGGTGGACTAATTAAGAAAACAAGAACCAATTAAACACAAACCTCAGCTCTGATTTAAAATAAGAAAAAAATTAAAAATCAACAAAATTCTGAAATTTAATTGTATGGAAGTAGAATACCTTGCAGTCTAAAGATGTTTGAATAAGAAATCTTAAAAACCTTGCTATATTTTAAGCCATTTCCACAACTGCACTTTTCCTAGGATTCATACTGGAGAAGGAAATTAAAACCATGGAGATACGTTTTTGTTTGAATAAGTACTGCTTTAAACCCAGGAAAATTCAAGAGCAAGTAAGCATTTGCTTTCATTGTACTTATACATGTAACTTTTTATCTTTAAAAATAATGCATGAATTATTTAGTCATAAACTAAAAAGTTGATAATGTTTATATTTTTGCGCCATTAGTAAATTATAGAGCAAAACAGATGTTTCTTTGAAAATCATAAGTGTAAGAAAATAAATTCAAAATAGTCTTAAAAAGAAATTTCAGAAGATATTAGAAATAAAATTAAAAGTCATTTTGTGGCATATAATGTTAACAAAGTTTAAACAAATAATTGCGTGATTTTATTCTCAATTCTCATCTGCCTATTTTCATCGCGCCAACATTGTGTAATGTTAAAAAGTTAAATGATTACAGATTCCTTAAAATGTTGAAAATGTCATAGTGATAATTGAATAAATTCGTTCTAATATTAAGAATCACATCATATTTCACCTAAGTTTTATTGAGAAATATATGTCGTTATAACAATGTTTTACAGTATTAGACTATATTCCGTCTGCTTAAATATTGCTACATATATATGGAATTGCTGTGCTGAGAGGAATAAAATTTATAAAAAGTTTTAAAAGAAAAAGGAAAGATAAATATACTAAGTAATAAAAATTCCAATAATTTTTCAGGGAAAAATTATCTTGATTTAAACGTAAATAAATGATTTTATGTGTCATTTGAAATGCTTACCGAATAAATCAATAAAGATTTTAATAATGAAGTTTGATTTGAATTATCTAGAGCAAAGTAGATAAATTTATCTTTTTAAATCTGCTACAATTAGAAACGTGAATGTTAATTGCCTAATGAATTATCGCCACGGAAACTCTCAAATAATTTTTACTTTTGTATAAGTGTTGAATTTTGTTCTATTATAAATACAACAGGATAACGAAATATATGCTTAATCTAGACTGATTGCTCATCCTAATAACCATTTATATTATTCTAACTCACCAGGATAAATAACTTGGAACAGAGTATAAAAGTTAATGGATAAAATGTACACTTATTTTTTTTTTATTACTGCTGTGTTACATATTATTTACTTATTGTGTTGTTTGGGAAAATTTATTTTAAAACGTATATGTTTTGGTTTTGGCATGAAAAATAAATATATATATTGGGTTAAAGAAAAAGAAAAATTTGTAAAATATACACATCTATTTTATGTATATTTTTTTTTTGGTTAAAGGAAAACCGGAAAATAGATATATAGCGTTTATTTAGAGAGAGTTATAAAATATTTGCTTCTCTCATAGTTTAAAACTAATGTTAGGGTATACTCATAAAAAGGTAAATGTACAGACATTTTATCAAAAATATCTATATTGGCATGACTGAAGTATTTTGTTATATAAAAGAAAATGGTAAAGGTTTACTATAACGGTCTATGGTTGTCTGCCCTCTATTGTTTAAAATTTAAACTAAATTGCTTGAGAATCTTACATGTATGTTATTATATTACAAATAAATTAAAATTTATTCAAATGTAAAAGATAATAAAAAAAACATTTACCTTTTTAAACATAATTACGTCCTATACAGACTAGGAAGTTGGAGAAAAAAGCGGTATTGCTGTATCTACTCCGGAGGGCAAATTCGTGCAGGTACGATGAAAACAAAGCTCTGCTAGTGCTAGATTGGAATTTCAGCTTACGCTTTGCTCTCATCCACATGTTTCAATATCCTGGGTGTGTATGTCTTGGTTTTCAGGATCCACGAAGTTTTCCTGATGGACAACAACTGAATGCAAATACACACCAATGTTGAGACTGCTGATGTTATTGTACACAGCCCAGCCATCTGAAATAATGTACGTACCTGGTAAAATGAACTGCTGTATCAGGCCCTCCAGTATATCAGCCATCCTATCTGCCACTTCTATCAAGAAGCACTTTCTTGACACTCTCTCTATACCGCTAAACACCCAATGACCTGTCCATATAGCCCCCTGTGATATTTTCGGTGGAAATAATACATTTCGTCAATTTCGACGATTAATGGCTCCCCATTGTCATCAAATCCATCGAGAACTGTCAGATTTGTGTCAAAATTTTTGGCACATTTCTCCTGGCAAAAATTCGCCCAGTCAATAATATTTTTTTTTTGCTGATGCCGGTCTCATGCACAATGTGTTGTTGGGGCAAATTACGTGCCCAAAAATATGCTATGCTTATAATTGTTTCCAGAGACAGATGACTTTGGAAAAGAAAGACCCTTTTCTGATTGAGATGTGATGGTGACATATTCTGCATTGCCATCTACACCCATCTAAGCCTGCAGAATACTTCACCAGCACACCCGAACACTGCACTGTTGGCATAAGGTGTAGTTCTTCAGGAGTCTTCATGCAAGCCATTTGATGGCCATTGTATGGAGTCCCATAACTGGCACAGATTCCACTCTTCTGCCAGAATAGCAGCAATACTTAAAATTTCACAATCAGGTACTAAGCATGTAGCAGACATCTTTTGTAACTATAAAACTGTACACGTATGCATGATTCACGCCGTTGAACACATAAGGTGTCTTTTTTTTGCAACATGTGCTATAAATGTAGTTATTTTAAATTCTTAAGTTGTAGACACTTTAAATTCTTAACTTTCAAAAAAAATTAAAAGTAATTATTTTAATTAATGTCATGTAATTAATCCAACATTCAAAAGGTTTTTTTATTATTATTGTGGATGAGAGCAAAGCGTACGCTGAAATTCCAATCTGGCACTAGCAGAGCTTTGTTTTCATCGTACCTGCCCGAAATTGCCCTCCGGAGTAGATACAGCAATACCGCTTTTTTCTCCAACTTCCTAGTCTGTATAGGACGTAATTATGTTTAAAAAGGTAAATGTTTTTTTTTGTTATCTTTTACATTTGAATAAATTTTAATTTATTTGTAATATAATAACATACATGTAAGATTCTCAAGCAATTTAGTTTAAATTTTAAACAATAGAGGGCAAACAACCATAGACCGTTATAGTAAACCTTTACCAAGAAAATATGATATAATTTTTTTATTTTTGTAATTTTCTATAGAAGTTAACGTGTCCACTTTGAATACAAATGCAGGTTTGATCTTAATTGTTTAAATCTGTTGTGCTCTCTTTAATAAAAATATAATTGCCATTCTAAAATGATTAACAATCATTGGACATAGGTATTTTGGTTTTGGCTGCTAATACATTAATGAGTTTACATTATAAAATGGAATATGTAGATTATCACTGTTATTGATGGTATTGTTTTTATCTTGCTATAATTTGAGAATGACTAGTGACCATTTTTAGTTAATAGGATGTTCCAATTGAATGGCATCCAATATATTAATATTCATATGGAGCATAGGCTGATGAAATCACCTATGGCTAATTTCATGAGAGAAAAAATGGTAGAGTCTGAGTAGTAATTAATGCTCATTAGTATAAATAATCCTAAAAGAAAGGATATCTATGGTTTGAATTCTAGTCTTTTCGTGGTGAAACAAGGCCCACACACATATGTATACCCATAGAGAGGTATAGAATCAGCCATATATTATTATACAAGTGTCATGTTGTTTTTTATAAACTCTCCCATCTTAGTGTTAAATTCCTCATGATAATATGGAGATAGTTTTTTCCACCGTGTATAGTGAAGTGTAACAGGTCAAAATCATATAGCAAGTATGGAAACAATGTTAAAGCTAGGAACATAGATCTAGCATAATGGGTTTTTTTTAATTGAAATAGTGTTTATGATGTTGTGGGATCATCATCAGTTGTTGACAGACCAAACCATGATTTATCAATGATGGTAGAAAATTCTAAATGTTAAAGTAAGAGATGCACACTGGCAGAATGGATTCATTTTTCATCAAATAATGATGTGACAGTAGAATTGTAAGATCAGTTACATATTCAAAGGTTGAGCTGTGGACATAGGTAATGCTTAATGAGATCTAGGTGTATTTAATTTTTGATGTCTAGTCTTACATTTAATGTACTAAACTTAGTCATTTCAAAGTTAAATAAGTTAGTAATTGCACAGAATGTGATAATTGCCCTTATCATATTCCGATAAAAGATAGGGCTTTGGGATAATGCAATACTTTATAGTGTTGGAATTCTAAATTTAAATTTTGTGCATATCCTAGAATTCTAAATATACTGCTATTATGTAATTTAAGTGCTAGTGCAGCTTAAATAGGTTTTATTATCTGATTTTTAAAAATATGCCAAAGTGTAACAAATGATATTTTGAACATTATTTTCTATTTGGTTGTATCATTTGCTGAGTATATGGTCAAAAGGGGTAATAAGTATTTGTCCCATCCATAAATTATTTCAATAGATTAGTTTTATTTCATGCCACATCTGTAAATTAAAATTTTGTACATAGTGTAAATAAAGTTTGTTGTATTTAAAAATTTATGTAGTTGCATGTAGTCTTATTGCTAATTACCACATCTATACACTATTATTGTTATTGCTATCCACCTATCAGAAGATTATAAATTGAAATCATCCTCAACCAATATAACACTATTAAGTATATTATGCTATATTATAATAATTTTGGTAAGTCTTATAATTTATTAATACATCTAATGCATTATCACATAATAATAAAAATATTGGATAACTTGTAGTACAGATTGTTTTAAACAATATCTTAAAAGATAAACACAGTCTTGATTTAATTGATTTAGTTAAATCCGCAGAGCTATCATTCACTGATCTTGATCACATTGTTTATAATTATTTAGGAAAAAAGGAATTTGGTAAGTTATTGATTTTTAATTAGTTACAAAGTCATTCCCAGTCATAAATTTTAAAGTTGATATTAGTTATAAAGTTTATTTAGAACTGCTAAGTATAATTCTTAAATTAAGTTTATATTGAGAGCCTATTTGGTGCATTATGTTTGGGTAGTGGTAAAATCCCTCTTACTGACCCAAATATATGTTGTATGACAATTTATAGTGTTTGAACCCTGAGAAGAATTAATTGTTAAGTTTTAAGATCGAATTTAAGTTTCTATTAAAGTTATATCTTGTTAATTACTATAGTTGAACTTACAATAGATTACTTTCACAGTCTATAAAAGTTAGCTAAGCTTTAATATGCAAATTATTAAATTTTTTTGGTATAAAATGTATAGTTTGTTTTAATTTTATGATGGATATTCTGGTTGTGTCAAGCTTAAAATCCCTATTTGTATTTAGCTTATCTTTTTCCCATTTAATTTCATATTAGTTTATAGTTTAAGATTTCAGCCCTCCATCATCAACATTGTTCTTCCAATTTCACCTTGATCAATCCTTTTATTTATTTATTCTCATCTGACATTAATTCATTATCATAATTGATTAATCATACATTAACTTTTATTCTCTCTTATCATCTTCACTATTCATTAACTCTTATTTTATCATCATCTTAATCATTCATTATTCTCATATCTATTCGTTTTTTTCTCTTCACTCTTAGACTCATTTCATTCTACTATTCTGTTATTACTTCATTCCATTATCCATTTAGTCATTTACATCATAATTTACGTATCATTTCATTTTATAAGTTTAATTTCATCATCACTCAAGACGTATAATTATTAGTTATTTTATTAATTTGCTGAATATCAAATGTAACTTATCTCATTTTGTTTGTGTGGATTTCAGGGCTGGTTTGACCAGAAGATTTATCTTTATTAGTCACCTTGTGATCTTCTTTAGATCGACAGTTTCATGCTAGTTTTATTCAATCCAAGAATCATTTGTTTAGTTTTGCATTTTTGTTTCTTCATGCTTAGATTCTTGATCGTGTGCAGTACGTTAGGTTCCATAAGAGAATTTAATCACTAAAATGTGCGGTATTATTCATTGATGACCAGCTAGATAAGGAAGCTAGGTTACAGATGCGATTATGGTGCTTGCCAATGTGACATGACCATTTAGTAGAGGAAGGCTGGCTGTTGCCAGGTTACAGTTGTGATTATGCTGACCAATGAGGATGGCATGATGATTGGCTGTAGCTAGGTACAGTAGTGATTATGGTGCCTAAAACGTGATATGTTTCATTTATAGTACAGCGGTCTTTGGGAGAAGGTTACAATATATATATATATATATATATATATATATATATATATATATATATATATATAATATACAAATCAATATATATATCAAAATACAATACAATTTATATAAATTATATTCTTTTAGAAGTACTTTCAACTATACACTTTGTAGTCTTTATCAACTATATAACGTTGAATAATCAAAACGAGACAACCCTTAACAATACCCATAGTTCAATTCAGATTTCCCACAATTCTGTTATCTTAACATTTGATGACTGGCGATTCATTAACATTTGACGATTTCTTGAAATCAACATAGCCTCTTTTTTTTACATTTATTATGACAACGTTCAATTTGAATAATTTTCATATTTTTATAATCAAATTTAAATCCATATTGACAAGATTTATTATGATCAAATATAACAGATGATGAAGGTTTATTTACATCTGTTCCATATTGATTCTCTTTTTTGAATTCTATTATATAAAAGCATATGTTCTTTTATTCTCTTCTCAAATGTATACTTATATTCACCACTGTATTGTATGCCGCATCCACATATCAATCTATATATAATAGAATTTTGATTAAACTTTGAATTTTGAATTTTAGAATTATTAAGCAATCTATTTATGTTATTTGTAGAGAAAAAAGCAATATGACACAAACCATTATAAATTTTCCTAATAAACTTGACCTGCTCATCTGATATAAATGGCATTGAAATCCATTTCATTTTGATATTTTTATTTTTAATTTTATTATAGTGTTGATTTCTTTTAAATCCTTTAATAATATTAGCAATTGCATTTTTATAATAACCAATTTTCAACAAGTCATTAACAAATAAATGTACATTTTTAATTTTATCACTAGAATATTTGCATAATTTTTCATTTCGAAATAAGAATGATTTCAATCCAGACAGCTTATGACACAAGCTGTCTGGATTGAAAATCATTCTTATTTCGAAATGAAAAATTATGCAAATATTCTAGTGATAAAATTAAAAATGTGCATTTATTTGTTAATGACTTGTTGAAAATTGATTATTATAAAAATGCAATTAATATTATTAAAGGATTTAAAAGAAATCAACACTATAATAAAATTAAAAATAAAAATATCAAAATGAAATGGATTTCAATGCCATTTATATCAGATGAGCAGGTCAAGTTTATTAGGAAAATTTATAATGGTTTGTGTCATATTGCTATTTTCTCTACAAACTAACATAAATAGACAGCTTAATAATTACTAAAATTTCAAAGTTTAATCAAAATTCTATTATATATAGATTGATATGTGGATGCAGTTACAATACATTGGTGAATCTAAGTGTACATTTGAGAAGAGAATAAAGAACATAGTTTCTATAAAATAGAATTCAAAGAGAATCAATATAGAACAGATGTAAATAAACCTTCATCATCTGTTATATTTGATCATAATAAATCTTGTCCATATGGATTTAAATTTGATTATAAAAATATGAAAATTATTCAAATTGAACGTTGTCATAATAAACGTAAAATAAAAGAGGCTATGTTGATTTCAAGAAATCGTCAAAGTTAATGAATTTCCGAGTCATCAAATGTTAAGATAATAGAACGTGGGAAATCTGAATTGAACTATGGGTATTGTTAAGGGTTGTCTGCGTTTTGATTATTCAATGTTAAATAGTTGATAAAGACTACAAAGTGTATAGTCGAGTACTTCTAAAAGATATAAGCTATATAAATTAACTTGTACTTTTGATATATATTTGATTTGTATATTACATATATTGTGAAACGAATACAGATATCAAACTTTATATATTACATATATATATATATATAT
>JAQFVV010014843.1:2500-25814 GCA_028023455.1 Epiperipatus broadwayi | reverse complement strand
TATATATATTGTAACGATATATAAATATGTCGTTACATTAATTTAAAATAAAAACTTAAAAGTTCGCAAATAAAAGTAAAAAAAACTAAACGCTAAAATTAAAAATGTTTGTTATACGTATATACATTCGCACAGATGCTAAACTTTAAAAATATTTTTTTTAATAAATAAAAAAAGGTATTTGAATGTATTTTTTATAAAAAAAGATTTATAAAAGTATTTTAATAAAAAAATAACGTAAGTTAAAATAAAAACAGGTATTAATTAATTCCTGTAATCTATAAATGGAAATGATTGTTTATTAATTATCTAAAAGCTGTTTAATTAAAAAGTCAGATGGAAAGTTAGATAAGAGAAGAAAGGGATTTTAGCTTGACCAATGGAAGCCAAATAAAGGCCCGGACCATAACGAAAAAACAGAACAGTGACGTTTTTGTTCATGGAATCCATAGGAGGACTATAAAAAGAAAAAAATATTGAGTTCCAGTCAGAGAGCTTTTTCCAACTTGATTTTGGTGAGTCTGGCGACAAGACGCACTTGTCGTCCTCACTCACTTATTTAAAAATGCAAAGACTGTGATACCAGGACAGAACCAGCAACTGCCACCTCCAAAACATCAGACCGGTCTTCCAGGAAAGTCTGCGTGGGAATTGCCAACGGGAACATGGACTTCTCTACCGTAAGCAATAGAACTGAACAATTGTTAAAATCATAACATTAATTAAGAACTTTAAAGATTGATAAGTAAATTTAAATTTTATAAAAAGGAACTTTTCTCTGACCTATGTGTCAACTAAATTGATAATGTGAAATTTTATATATGTGTGCGTTTGATAAAAAAAAAAAAATCATTTCCATTTATTATTTATTGTATTGATATTTATTGTTAAATTTTAAATGAGTAAATTTTAAGTTGTTTATAGACGCTTGCATGGATTCGTTTGCGGTTAATTATATTTTGGTTTTCATATTTGATCAAAATATATAGACATTCGATAAATAATGATACCTTACGGTGAGTATCTAAAATGTATTTATTCGGATGTCTTTTAAGTTATTGGTGACAACGCAAGTATCTTATGGTGAATACTATTGGGTTACTTATAAGTTTCCCTCTGCGATTGTCGGTATCAATAATTTTGTATTTTGATCGTTTATGTTTATTTTGAAATGTTTTTGACCGTGGAATCTATGTAATCGATCTATACCCAACATTTTTAAACAAATCTGTGCGAACGTATTTAAATGTTAAAATTAAGTCGGGCGTGAATGGCTATATAGATTTGTAAAGTTATATTAGGGGAGGGAAATCTTAGGTTATTTGTGTCGTTGTTGAATTGGGTCAATGGATTGGATATATTTGTGTAATTAGTAGATGTAGTATGAGTTTCGCTACGTGCAGAATCGCTGTATACACCGCACCAACCCTTTGCCTATGGATGGGATTGTAAGTCGGCAAAAAGGATCGCGGTCCCTTCCTATGGAGTTTTTATTTTATTGTTCTTCTTGCTATACAGACGTCATATTCCTGTATTAGACAAGAGTCAATGTTTTCTTAAACTATATTGTTCAGACGTCCATTCCTGACAGTATAGTATCTTTGTGCTGTTGTATTTTCATGCTACATTGAATACATAAATGTATCGGATGGATTGATGCCAGTTTGACTGCGAATTTTAGCCTAGGGTTAAATAGGGATAGAATGTTTTATTTTCAAATGCAGATCTATGTAGTCTATTCATACTTGACAATCTAAATAAAAAAAAAATTAAAATCATTGAAATTTATATAAATGTAAAATTAAAGAGTAATAAGAATATAAAAATCTAAAAATGTTAAACCTATTCCTCGAGTTTAGAATGATTTTATATGTGCGTAAATAAATATTTTATGTGTTAATTTCTGGCAGTGGCTTTTATTCTTTTATATTTAAGATATAAAATTAAGTTATATTTTATTATCTCTGCTACTCACTGAGCTAGTGACTTGGGCTAACGGTCGGAATATTTAAAGAAAGTGGAATCTTAACAGCGCGTATCTGCCTACTTTATAAATTTTTCTAGGCTCAAATGCCTAGATGGCGCCCTTGTAGTGCAGATATTGTTTTTGCGGTTAGATTCGATCTTCACTTTCATTCCGATTGGTACAAACTGGCTACCCAACTTGGGCCGATCTTTAATAAACACGAGTGCCCTGAGAATTTTAAAAGGGAATCATGCCCGTAAATTTTTTCTGAAAATTATATAGATATATGTTTTGTATTAACGTAAAGTTATAGTTTAAATTTTGTGTAAAAAGGTACTGCCAGTAAGAAAAATTGCGCATATGTAAAGAGAAATACGAGGAATAAAAAAGTAATAAATAAAACGTAATTAATAAATATAAATCATAATTTTTTTTTAAAAAAGTCTTGTTTAAAATTTAATCGTTTAACTTGCCTAAATAATACTTAAAGGTAGGAGAAATGAAACTTGGAAGGGAGGGGGCAGAAATTTAGCTGGTAGTAAGGAATCATCAGTCAACTTTTTTTTTTATCATTATATTTGTAATTACTGTTTTGTCTTTTTAAAAAAGAAAAAAAAGTTTTGTCCTTTTGAAATTTCATATATAACAAATTTGTGTAACGTAATTACTAACACTAAGTAAATTCTTTTTTTTTTTTTTTTAAATGTTTTTATTTTTTTGAGGAAGTTTACTGATATGTAACGATATATAAATATGTCGTTACATTAATTTAAAATAAAAACTTAAAAGTTCGCAAATAAAAGTAAAAAACTAAACGCTAAAATTAAAAATGTTTGTTATACGTATATACATTCGCACAGATGCTAAACTTTAAAAATATTTTTTTTAATAAATAAAAAAAGGTATTTGAATGTATTTTTTATAAAAAAAGATTTATAAAAGTATTTTAATAAAAAAATAACGTAAGTTAAAATAAAAACAGGTATTAATTAATTCCTGTAATCTATAAATGGAAATGATTGTTTATTAATTATCTAAAAGCTGTTTAATTAAAAAGTCAGATGGAAAGTTAGATAAGAGAAGAAAGGGATTTTAGCTTGACCAATGGAAGCCAAATAAAGGCCCGGACCATAACGAAAAAACAGAACAGTGACGTTTTTGTTCATGGAATCCATAGGAGGACTATAAAAAGAAAAAAATATTGAGTTCCAGTCAGAGAGCTTTTTCCAACTTGATTTTGGTGAGTCTGGCGACAAGACGCACTTGTCGTCCTCACTCACTTATTTAAAAATGCAAAGACTGTGATACCAGGACAGAACCAGCAACTGCCACCTCCAAAACATCAGACCGGTCTTCCAGGAAAGTCTGCATGGGAATTGCCAACGGGAACATGGACTTCTCTACCGTAAGCAATAGAACTGAACAATTGTTAAAATCATAACATTAATTAAGAACTTTAAAGATTGATAAGTAAATTTAAATTTTATAAAAAGGAACTTTTCTCTGACCTATGTGTCAACTAAATTGATAATGTGAAATTTTATATATGTGTGCGTTTGATAAAAAAAAAATCATTTCCATTTATTATTTATTGTATTGATATTTATTGTTAAATTTTAAATGAGTAAATTTTAAGTTGTTTATAGACGCTTGCATGGATTCGTTTGCGGTTAATTATATTTTGGTTTTCATATTTGATCAAAATATATAGACATTCGATAAATAATGATACCTTACGGTGAGTATCTAAAATGTATTTATTCGGATGTCTTTTAAGTTATTGGTGACAACGCAAGTATCTTATGGTGAATACTATTGGGTTACTTATAAGTTTCCCTCTGCGATTGTCGGTATCAATAATTTTGTATTTTGATCGTTTATGTTTATTTTGAAATGTTTTTGACCGTGGAATCTATGTAATCGATCTATACCCAACATTTTTAAACAAATCTGTGCGAACGTATTTAAATGTTAAAATTAAGTCGGGCGTGAATGGCTATATAGATTTGTAAAGTTATATTAGGGGAGGGAAATCTTAGGTTATTTGTGTCGTTGTTGAATTGGGTCAATGGATTGGATATATTTGTGTAATTAGTAGATGTAGTATGAGTTTCGCTACGTGCAGAATCGCTGTATACACCGCACCAACCCTTTGCCTATGGATGGGATTGTAAGTCGGCAAAAAGGATCGCGGTCCCTTCCTATGGAGTTTTTATTTTATTGTTCTTCTTGCTATACAGACGTCATATTCCTGTATTAGACAAGAGTCAATGTTTTCTTAAACTATATTGTTCAGATGTCCATTCCTGACAGTATAGTATCTTTGTGCTGTTGTATTTTCATGCTACATTGAATACATAAATGTATCGGATGGATTGATGCCAGTTTGACTGCGAATTTTAGCCTAGGGTTAAATAGGGATAGAATGTTTTATTTTCAAATGCAGATCTATGTAGTCTATTCATACTTGACAATCTAAATAAAAAAAAAAATTAAAATCATTGAAATTTATATAAATGTAAAATTAAAGAGTAATAAGAATATAAAAATCTAAAAATGTTAAACCTATTCCTCGAGTTTAGAATGATTTTATATGTGCGTAAATAAATATTTTATGTGTTAATTTCTGGCAGTGGCTTTTATTCTTTTATATTTAAGATATAAAATTAAGTTATATTTTATTATCTCTGCTACTCACTGAGCTAGTGACTTGGGCTAACGATCGGAATATTTAAAGAAAGTGGAATCTTAACAGCGCGTATCTGCCTACTTTATAAATTTTTCTAGGCTCAAATGCCTAGATGGCGCCCTTGTAGTGCAGATATTGTTTTTGCGGTAGATTCGATCTTCACTTTCATTCCGATTGGTACAATAAATATATATATAATCAGTACTCAGCTTTATATTAAGATAGCCAATATTTATGCTTTAATGGACAGGCTTCAAACTATTCCAACTCACAACTCTTTAGCCTTCCATTTCATTGAAAATCTGATGATGGAATGTTCAAAGCCCTTGATAGTGCCAAGGTTGTCATTCTACCCATGTTGACATATTAGTCATTCTGACCCCTCATGTATTAAGGGCTTTGAACGTTCTATCAAAGAGTTGTTAGTTGGAATAGTTTGAAGCCTGTCCATTAAAGTATAAATATTGGCTATCTTAATATAAAGCTGAGTACTGATTATATATATATATATATATATGTGTGTGTGTGTGTGTGTGTGAGGATAGTAATCTAGACCAACTGATGATTGCTGGTTTAGCATGAAATATGTATATTGGTGATTATTTATCTTTTCAACATGTGTGTGATCAGATGGGTCAGCAATATGAGATGGCACTGAGAGTGGTGGGTCATGTGAAAGTCTGAATTCGAACCCCACATATATTACATATATAAATGCAGGTTTAAGCCTGTACAATGTATTAATTTATATAAATAGTGTGTAAAAAGTCTGCCCATTCCTCGCATATGTATATATAAATGGATTATTCTCCTGTACATGAGGGGTCAGGGTAGGATGACAACCTTGGCACTAATCAAGGGCTTTGAACGTTCCATCATCAGATTTTCAATGAAATGGAAGGCTAAAGAGTTGTGAGTTGGAATAGTTTGAAGCCTGTCCATTAAAGTATAAATATTGGCTGCCTTAATATAAAGCTGAGTACTGATTATATATATGTGTGAGGATAGTAATCTAGACCAACTGATTATTGCTGGTTTAGCATGAAATACGTATATTGGTGATTATTTATCTTTTCAACATGTGTGTGATCAGGTGGGTCAGCAATATGAAATGGCACTAAGAGTGGTGGGTCATGTGAAAGTCTGAGTTAGAACCCAGCATATATTACATATATAAATGCAGTTTTAAGCCTGTACAATGTATTAGTATATATATATGCAACTTTTTTTTATGTTTTAAAAATATATAAAAAACAATAATAAATTTCATAACTATGTGTCAAAAGAATTATAATGATTAACTCAAGGAAATAAAAAAAATGATATATATTTTAGTTGGAAAAAAAATAGACTAATAGCTACAAAAATAATAAATATAAAAAATATTTGCTTTAAATTTAACCTTGTATACCTGGAACTAGCACTATTGGCAATGATATAAAACAGTCCAATATGATATATGTTTCAATTTAAAAAAAAAAAAAAAACATTTAAAGTCCTGCGCAAATGTCTCGAATATTTATATGTTGACTATCAAAGCTGAATAATTCTGGCTAAAATGCAATATTGCAACGGAGTTTTTTATGTTGGTAAGAATTTTCTAAAACAAATTTAAAGATTCCTTGACTGATTTCAATAGGAAAAAAAATCCTTAGGATCATTAAGTGGTACTGATATCATGCGAAAGTTGTGTATTAAAAATAACAATCATTCTTGTTAATATTCCAGTTTATATAAATATATTAATTCAAAATAAAGTATGTCATTTATTAAAAAAAAATTAATTTAACAAATATATGTGCATGCATGCTACTTTTTTTCTAATTTTTCCAAAATAACCGAATTTTCAATTGAGATTCCTTAAATTTCATATGCATGTACAAAATAGTAAAATATAGTCATTATTACATTAGTCTATATTTTATAAAAGTCAAAAAATCAATTGACTAATTACACACAGACACACACACACACACACATATATATATATATATATAATATAGGGAGCGTACCAATAGCTCAAACAAGCTCTTATTCTAGATAGAGATTTTGAATATTTTTCTCTCCGCACTTATCAATAAGAGCTTGTTTCCGCTATTGGTACACTCCCTATATTACATATTTGTGAATGCAAGCTTATAAAAACAATGTTACACAATATATGATTTGCTTTATTGATTATTATATACATAATTACTAATATGCTTGATAAATAGCAGCAATCCATTCATTCTTTCAGAGATTTTTCACACACTCCTCTAAAACTGCTACAAATCCTGAGATTATCATCTTGTAAAAAATATCCCATACCAAACGTGGTCACTATATGTATATTTTATATAACAACTTTATATATACATCTTATGATTGTTTTCTTCTGAACAATCAAAAACGTTGTACATTATTTCTGACTGATAAATTATAAAGTGATAATATATGTTATAAATAACTCTAATAAATCATAGAAGTACTTTAAATGTTTTGTTTTGTATTCCACATAATGTTAACAGATTGGAAAAAAAAAATCAAAAACATTATACCTTTCACTCAAAAACGTAATATTATTTGTTGTTGTTTTTTAATTTTTATTTTAGACATCTACATTATGACAACATAGTTTCTATACATGTAATGTGAATTTTTATAATCACTATCATATTATTAGTTTCAATTTTTGAAATTTATACATTTTATTTTTAATGTAGGTGTATTTTAAAATGATAACAGTAATAAACTAGACCATATATAAAATTTTGACATCTGAGGTGGATACTATTATTGTTCTTTCTTTATGGAATGTTTTTAGAAACATTCTACTTATTAAAAAATACTTGAAAGAAATATGAAAATGTGTATATAATAGTAATTATAAATAAAATTTATCAATTTTTTTGAAAAATAATAAAAACAAAAATATTGCATGCAATATGTTTAAAATATCTGGACTAGCAACAATTTTAATAAATGATTAGTATATTTACCTGATGTAATTAGTATCAAAGTTAGAAGTCCAGAAAGTTTGTCTTTTTTAAAATAAAGTATCATAATTTGGTTCTTGGTAAATATTGAACAAATAATGAAGAGGTGTAAGAAACAGGGCCAAATGAAAATTGATGTTTTCTGTGAATTGTATGATTTTTTTTTTTTGGATGTTTTTATTCATAAGTTTAAAAAGTGAATTGTGGAAGAATGATCTTTAATATATATTTAATATATTGTAGTAATGGAATGCTTGTCACTAACAATAATCAACCAACCAAGCCTCACATTTAGGAAGCCAAAATGTAATGGAATGTATTATCTATGTTTGAAGAGATGCAATTGCCTTAAATGTTGAACTGCAAAATGTAATAAAATGTCCGATTGCCCTAATAATTGATAGTGATAAATGTAATAAAAAAGCCCCAATTAGGATACCAAATGTAATAGAACATAGTATACATATAAATAGAAATGAAATCACTCCAATAATTGTGGACTCACTGATATGGACAATTTATTTCTACTATCGCATATCTCAAGTTTTGATTAATTTTTGTTAAACTATAAATATAACAAAATATAAATGAATCCAACCAATGAATATAAAATACAATGAACTATGTTATTATGTTTAACATTATTTGAACAAACTACTAATTTACAAAGTAATTGTTGATAAATTATCTATACTACATAAAACATATTAGTCATTAATTATATTGTTATTTTGGCTAGCCATGTGTAAAATAAACCTGGACATTAAAGAGTATTGATTAAGACATGTTAAGTGATTAATTCTCAGGGTTAATTCAACTAACAATTTGATTACTAATCAAAATACAAGTTAGAAGCAAAGAAAATTTTGTTGGATTCAACCCATATTTACAAACAAGATTATATATGATTTAATATTACAATTAATGATGGCTTAAATGAATGAATAACCAAAACATGATATTACCATTTAGTTGATTGTAAATCTACTATATTAACTAATGATTCCTGCACTACAAAAAGAAAATAAAAATATTAATAAATTTTAAATGAAAACACCAAGTCATTTCTTATAAAATAAATGATATATGCTTTATTCTTAGATTGTGGTTCGATTTTTTTTTTAATAGCAATAAATATATGTAAGGACAAATATAAAATCAGTTGACTTTTCAAATTTTCAATTTTGTTAAACATAAATCAAACATAAATATTTATGAGCAATAAATATGAATTGAATTTTATGTTTGTGCAAGAATCATCCATTAGTTTTATACATAAAACTGTAATAATAATAATAATAATAATAATAATAATAATAATAATAACAATAATAATAATAATAATAATAATAATAATAATAATAATAATAATAATAATAATAATAATAATAATAATAATAATAATAATAATAATAATAATAATAATAATAATAATAATATATAACTATAACTGCTAAATTTATAATAGGTTGTTGAACTAATAATTTAAAATCATAGATGGGTTTCTTAAGGCTGCATCATTTAAATGGCAATAACTCAAAATATAATAAAAATTCTTTTCCACCATGCTACATTTATGTATCTTCTTTATCATGTAAACCAAATATCTACATTTATTATTTAAATAAGGCTTCTATCTTAGCCTACAAAATTTAATATTTCATTTATGACTTCTTTGACTTGGGCTTTATTAAATATCTACCATGAAATATACATACTTATAAACTATATTATACTACTTTTAGAGACAAGAAAAATACATATCAAAATAACTTCTAAACAATGCATGTGAGAATGTCAACTGACATTTCCAATGTTGAATAACTATAACCTGATCTATCCTCTTAAAACACATCTGATAATAAGATTATAATAATCAAATGATTAAGAAAATTTATTAAAAAATAAAATAAAATTTGGAGACATAAATTTATTATGTTGTATATTTATATAAATGATTCCACGCAAAAAATAATGCTTTATTTATTCTTCAACTCAACCCATACACTCATTTATTATTTGGTGTTTACATATATATATGTAATATATTTACTTTATCACATCAAAGTTTGTTAGCCACTGAAGTATAATATCTACGATTAATATTTTTTTAAAACTTAGAATTTACAGATTTGTTTACGCTAATTAATGATTAAAGACCAAATATTTGATTATTAACTGGCCTTTAACATTTACTTTTGCCACTGTTAAATCAAAACATTTTTTTAAAAAGCTATTTACAAACATTATATATATATATATATCTTTGTAAATTGAATTTCAATATTTTATGAAAAACTAATATATTTAAATTATAACGATTGGATAAATGTCAAGTTACCAAACACATGTGACATCTATCTTAAAATGTTTTGTAAAATAAAACAAATAAGTTTTATATTAAAGAAAACTAGAAATAAAAAAATCAACAAATGAATAGATAAATTGATTAATTTTAGTTACTTCCATCACCACAAACTTTTCCATTGATTTCAGTCTCTTGTTTACTTTAAATATTTTGGTCTTGGTTTCATTCTGTAGTATGTGAAATAACTTTAAAAAACATATACACATTAACAACTTGTGAATTTATAAACTTTTTTTAAAGCAATTAATTCCCAGCATTCTCTTTATATTCAGCTGTAGAAAGAAATCGATTTGGATATTCAGCTTAAGATCAGGGCCGGCGGAAGCGGGCATGCAATGCATGCTAGGCATGCGGGCGCTGGCAGAAGGAGGCATCATCACTGAGAGATTAGCATCTGAAAAAGAAGGCGCCATCCCTGAGAAATTAAAACTCTACTAACAAAAATACTCACATTTGAAGAATATTATTCACAAATGTTTATTTACAAAAATTATTGAGAGTAGATTATTGAAAATCATATGAAGTCATATTATATCTTATTAAATGACACACACAAGCATGCCTGCACACAAGCTCTGCTTAATATTAAAAATATAAAACAATCAAATCTATTATTTATCATAAACAATAAACTAAACATAAAGTTTATTATATTACAAATTTCATATTGTAATGTTTATATATATATAGTACTGCTTATAGTAAACTATAAGTAACTTTCTGCTAGCAAATATATAAATAAACACACACTAAAAGTATTATAAATTAGAACTTATGTATGTATATGCGTATATATATATATTAGATCATGTACATAATTTTGAAATCGTAAGAAACGATTATAATATTGCAAAATAAAACATTTTCTAATTTTTTATTTAAATAATAATTTGATATAAATATTCGAACGTGTATGTAATATATATTATAGGTATAATTCCAGTAAACTTAATATAATTTTCAGTTTACTTTTTATTTTATATATTTTAATCGTTGTCAAAAGTCAATTTTTTCTGCATACTAATTAGGTTTGCAAATTAATTACATACGTTTTCTTATGATGTTTATCGCAAATTTTAAAATCTTAGTAAGAACTTGTAAACAATAATTATAATCCCAGGAAATTTTCTATTGAAATCGCAAATCAGGCCTGGCAGGCCACCTGTGTTAATTAGAAAAATATATGATAACAAAAGAAAATCTTGCCAATGGTAAAACTAAAATGTTCAATCAAGCGTAAAAAGCTGGACACTTGAGTTATTTTAAAACCTGACCATTTTTAATGTCAATGGCTGAATATTTCCAATTTATTAGCTGCCTTTTTTAGGTAAACAAGTTAAACAACTTCTTCCCCTCCGCATATAGAGTTTTGTATTTTGGCGCAAGAAGTAATTTGTGTTGGACATCTAAATTAGCGATATATAATCTTAAGTATTAAGATACATGATGTAAATATATAAATTAGAGTCCGTATTTATTTATTTATTACATTTGAAAATTATTTTAAAGTGGCGTTCATGAGTAAAAGTAATATGGAATCAAAAACTAAGAAAAAACTATCCGGTGCACAATATCGTAAACGCCAAGCTGAAAAAATAGCAAACATTAAAAAACAAAGTGGATCACTTAATAAATATCTTAAAATATCAACTGCTTCTGAAATAGCTTATACTCAACAAGAACCAGAACTGTGCACATCATCTAGTTCACAGGGAACTGTTGAAAATATTGAACAAGATTTTAGTAAGAAACAGTTAAGTGACAACAAAGTCATTGTGCCAATATCATATCAAATGTGTACAAATTTAGAAGATCCAGCTGAATGGAATAAAATCGATGACAAACTACGTGTTATTTTAGTAGAAATGGGGCCTGTTCAAAAGAAAGATATTATATATCCGAACGATGTACATGGCCGTAAATTTTCTGATGTATATTATAATAGAAAAATGGAAAACGGAGAAGTAGTTTTTCGAAAATGGCTTATTTATTCCGAAATTTTGAACTCTGTGTTTTGCTTTTGTTGCAAAGTTTTTGGATCTACTGAATCTAGCCTCATAGAAGGATACAATAATTGGAGAAATTTAAGTACAACTTTACACAGACATGAAACTAGTATGGCTGACATGAAAAGTTTATTGAATTGGAATGAACTTGAGAAAAGATTAAAAAACAAAATTACTATTGATTGTCAATCTCAAAATTTATATAAAATGGAAAAGAAACATTGGAGGAGTGTTTTGGAACGGCTGATTGAAATTATCAAATTCCTTGGTAGTCAAAATTTAGCATTTCGCGGATCATCTGATAAATTATACTGAAAAAAATAACGGAAATTTTTAAAATTAATTGAATTATTTGCGAAGTTTGATCCCGTTATGGAAAATCATGTTGAGAGGGCCCTAGATCAAAACAATAGAGTACATTATTTGAGCAAAGATAGCCAAAATGAATTATTGGAAATTTTAAGTACAGCAATTAGGGAAACAATTTTATTATCGACAAAGAAATCCAAATATTATTCTATTATTTTAGATTGTACATCAGATGCAAGTAAAACTGAACAAATGACCATAATTATTCGCTTCGTTTTTTGTAATAATAGAACGGTTAAAATTAGAGAAAACTTTTTAGGTTTCATAGATATAACAGATTCCACTGGACGAGGTTTATGTACAACAATAATTGAACAACTGGAAAAATGGAAGATTCCCATTGAAGACATGCCTGGTCAAGGGTATGATAATGGGGCCAACATGAAAGGCAAAAAGGCTGGACTTCAAAATTTGATTTTAACCAAAAACCCTCTACGTACCATGTGCTGCTCATTCTTTAAACTTAATCATAAACGATGCCGCCAAAGTCAATGTAGATACAATTGGTTTTTTTGCAATTGTTCAAAAAATATACAATTTTTTTTCATCATCTTATAAACGGTGGTCAATCCTTTTAAAATTTATTAAAACTTTAACTCTAAAACAACCATCAGAAACACGATGGGAAAGCAGAATTGATGCAATCCGGCCTCTACGGTATCAGTTGGGTGAAATTTATGATGCACTCTATGAAATAATGAACAACGAATCTTTTAATAGAGAAATTCAACATGAAGCTCAATCACTCTGCACTAACCTTAAGAATTACAAATTTATTTGTTCTTTAATAATTTGGCATGATATATTAAATAGAATAAATCCTGTCAGTAAAATGCTCCAAAATGTAAATATGAATGCTTCACTTGCTTTAGAATTGATCGCAAATCTAAATAAATTTTTACGAGAATATCGATCAGATTCAAATTTCAAAAACATTCTCAAAATTGCAGATGAACTTAGCGAAGAGGTTGATGGAGAGAAAGAATTTAAAACTGCCAAAGAAGTTTGACAACGGAAAAAAACTCATCAATTTGATTACGAGCATCAGGACGAAACACCTCAAATACCTGAAGAAAAATTTAAAATAAACATGTTTTTTACACTTTTAGATGTAGCAATTAATTCTTTAACAGAACGGTTTGAACTCCTCGAAGCATGTTATAATAATTTCAATTTTCTATATAAAATATCAGAAATTAATAAGAGCGAGTTACAAGCAAAATGCAAAGATTTAGAAAATATTTTGAAATTTGATAACAGTAAAGATATTAATGCTACAGATTTATTCGACGAATTATGTGCTTTTCGAGATATTTTTCAAAAGGATTTTTTAAATTCTCAAAACCCTTTCGAAACACTTAATTTTATAGTTTCTAATAATTTATCTATGCCAAACTTATCAATAGCTTTAAGAATATTATTAACATTACCTGTTAGTGTTGCAAGCGGTGAACGCTCTTTTTCTAAGTTAAAATTAATTAAAACTTACTTGAGAACAACTATGTCACAAAAACGGCTTGTTAATTTGGCATTAATTGCTATTGAAAATGATATTTGTGCAGAACTGGAAATAAATACAATCATATCAAGGTTTATTAATATGAAGTCAAGGAGTATAAAATTATAACATGTTTTGTAATGCATTTACTTTTTTTAACTGTATTTTCTTTTTTTTTAATATTAAAAATTATTTATTTACATTGCCTTGTTTGTTTCCCTTAGAAAGATTTTGTACACTAATATTTATAACATGTAGGTGGTAATATACATTAAAGTGACCAGATTTTAACATTGGTAAAATGGGACACCATTGACCGGGGGGGCTGATTAAAAATTTGGTTTATATGGAGCGTTTTAAACGCTCCATATATAAACGCTGCGTTTATATAGATATAGCGTACATTAATAATAATAAATTAAATATGTATGTTTGTAATATTATCTTTTTTTAAAATTATTTCATTTATAAATTGTAAATTTATTATTAAATTTGCTAATATTTGCATAAATTTAGAGGTTAGAAAAATTAGCAAAAATTTTAAAAATAATGGGTTTGTTAAAAACAGACAGTGACGCAAATAATAAATATGAAATTTAAAAAAAAAAATATTTGAGATTAAAATATGTAAATGTTTTTCGAAAATTATTTTAAACATTTAAATATTTTAATCTCAAACATTATTTTTTTTAAATTTATTATATATATATATATATATATTTGAATCACTCTGTCTATTTTTAACAAACACATTATTTTTAAAATTTCTGCAAATTTTTCTAACATCTAAATTTGCCGTGTTAAATTATATATTATTTCATACAAACCGTTTGTATGAAATAATATATAATTTAACAATCAATTTTATGCTATCTTTGATATCAAAAATAGCATTACATAGTGCATTCTTTCTAAAAATCATGACTTTTTTAAAACGCCACGGGACACGGTCGGGTCACCTTAGTAAACATACATATTGACAGGGGCACCAAAATCAAATTTGCATGCGGGTGCCTAGTACCCAGCGCCGGCCCTGCTTAAGATCATTAAAAGAATCTTAAAAGTTAAATAATAGCTATCTTTTTAGGTTTGCTTACAAACACTAGCTTGGTGATAAACAGCATATTTCACTAGATCTTAATAATGAAATAAAAAAAGCACAGGGCAGAAATTGCCCTTGGAAAGTAAAGTTTACTTAGCCGATCATTTTGATGTTATATCTTGGTCCAGTAGCTGTTATATTTATATCAAAGAAGAATTTGTGGAATAGACAAAATAAAGTTATAGCTTCTTTCTTTCTGCTTTATGGTGATTTTTTTCTTTGAAGCTATAGTAATATTTTTCCTATTGTTACACTTTCCATGCACTGACTTAAAAATCTTTAATACTGTGATTGTTGATTTTAAAATATTAAGATGAAAATAAAATACTAATAATAACAACAAAAAAATACATATTACATAGAAAAATTTATTTTTGCAGTTTACAAGATAAATAAATAAACAACAAACAATAACATTGTATTTCAAATAATTACCAAAAAAATAAAAATCTAAGTATAACTAGCAATTTAGATGCTACTGCTTATAATTATTTATATATACAAACATACACGAATTTATATATGTCACCACTGCTATCAGAATCTCAGTATTGCAAAACAAAGCAAATACCAACAATAAATAAACAAAAATGAGCCAAATAACAATAACAACCTATATACAAATTCTTATGTAAAAACCAAATTAAAGAGATTTTTTTAAAAAACTATAATGGCACTTTAAAAGAAAGGATGGATCTTTCCATCCCTTACAATATATATGCTTAAAATATCTTTCAGCTTTTCAATTAGTAAACCTATCCACTGCTTTTCAAAATTTATTTTATATTTAATATAAATTTTTGTATACAATAATAAATTATTTGCTTGTCACTGCAATTTAATACAGAAATAACTTTTCTGAACATAGTAAATTGTTGTTGTTCCAAGAAATTTTATTTAACAAACCTATGAAATTACATTGGTACAGAAAAACAAATTGTTCAATAGTTATATCACAAGAAAACAAATTGTTCAATAGTTATATCACATGAAAACAAATTGTTCAATAGTTATATCATTTGTACTTGATAACAGATGTCTCTACAAATGTTATTGGGAGTATGTGTCATCTTGAATGACAGTTTGACTGTTTTATGGAGTTGTTTATGCTAGTAATGGTGCATTTTCATGGGTTATTGCATAATTTGCCTCTAGAAATAATATGCCTGTGATTGTCAGAAAGCCAGCCTATATGCTCTTGTATGCAGTTAATGTGGAGAAGTCTTTTGGATGTTAACATGCATTTATTCCATTATGGACTCTGTGCAGGGAGGTCAAACAGCATCCAGGTCTCAGTGAATGCATAATGTGATGACAAGCTTTCATCTCGTTTTTTGATTCTGGTTATAGTTTTGATAAAATGTTGTACTGCATCTATGTGACTTCCATAAAATGCTAGCCTGCACCGAACTAACCAGATGGAATATGTTAGGAATGTGGAAAGCCTAATCCATGCAAAGGTTTTGGTGCCAATGCAGCGCTGAATGGAGGTAATCATTTGATAACTGATTTTGGATTTGGCTTGGATGAGGTAACGAATGTTGCTGAAGTAGGGACATACATTTATGATGTGATCAAATGTTTCAGAATCATACCTACATAGCTGACAGTAAGGATCCATATTGCTGAACCCCCATTTATTCACCAGGATCCATTTTGTGGGAAGTGCATTAAGATTTATCTTGATGATAAAATCAAGAAATTTCGGTTCAAGATTCCAAAACTTAAATTGAGTTATTATCTTTTTGTTTGTTGTGCTTAATTTGGGAGTAGGACAATTTGTGTGTTGGTGTTGGAGTTTATATACGTCCCAATATTTTATTTTGGATGTATACATGTTAGCCGTTGTGTTGGTGCATTTGTGAAAGTGTGAAGCTATATAAGAGAGCCAATCTTGTTTGCAAGGTGGTGGCCTGTCAGTGGGGTTTACAGGCATTGCTATTTCAAAATTGGTAATTGCTTCAACTAGTTTGTAAATAAGGTTGTGTGTTTTCTGCAGTATGAAGGTCTCAGGGGAATGTAGTGACATCCCATTGAGCAAGTGAGGGTGATGCATTCCCTCAAGACTGATGGCAACTGTCTTCTGACCTCAAAAAAGTTTGAACACATAGAGTTAATTTTGTTGAGGAAACCTTTTGTGAATTTTACAACTGGAAGATAATAGCAGATTTTGGGGAAAAGGACCATGTTTAGTAGGGTCACTTTTCCATGCAGGGACAAATAGACCTTGGAAAGAGATGTTGTGAGTTTGTTTGCGGCTTGGAGTAACTCATTTTGTATATGTTTGGTGATGGCGTTTGGTGATTTGTGAAAGGGGATACAAAGGAAGCTCAGAGGTTGGCCCAAGTAATTGGTTGGTATTTTTTCTCCAGTTGCAATTTTCCAAGCAGTTGACTTTTGGAGGTTGAACTCAAGTTTGTATTTAGTTGTATAAGTTTCAAGGATTTTATTTAGAGAGACAAGATATTTTGTGGATGGCAAGATAACACAAATGTCATCCATATATGCGAAGAGACCAATTTCTTTTTTTAGTCTGGGGACATAAATGCCTGGAAGTTGCTTTTGGATTTGAATCAGGAGGGGATTGATGTAGGCTATGAAGAGTAATGCACTTAAAGGGGATCCTTGTGGTATAGAAAGTGTTGGTTTGAAACTGGCTGAGATTTTACCATCTAGAGAAATAACTATGTGACGGTTTTGTATAAGGTTGTAGATGATTTGTAGATATGCCTTTGGAACATCATATTCTATCAATGTGTTCAGAAGCATATTAATTCTAACTGAGTCAAATGCGGCTGCAATGTCTAACTGAACCGCAATTGGCTTAGTTTTCCTGTGAGTTCTGAGGTAGTCAACCACGATTTTCATCTGTGCCATGGCTAGAGTTGTGGAAGATCCTTTTTTGGCATATTGAGATGTGGAGATGTATTTGAGAATACTTTCTTGGATATTGTCTTTGATTGTAGATTCTATTATTTTTAGTAATAATGGTGTCATTGAAATGGGTCTCAGGCTGGTGAGTTCTGATGGGGGTTTGTTTTTCTTGAGAAAAGGTACCATGGCTATTGGGTATAGATTGGGTATGTTTTTTATACCTTCTGCAAGATAATCTATCATTTTGAGTATAATAGGTATGATAAACTGGCTGAGATGAGCTAATATGAAGCGAGGTATGCTATGAAGTCCTGGATGAACACAGTCTGGTAGTGATGCTAGCTTGTTTTGAAGCATGCCTTTGGTTATGTTGTGTGAGTCTGGGGTCTCATTATCTCTCCATATGGTGTACACAGCTTCAGGTTCTTTTGTTAGGAGTTCTTGAAAGTGCAACTTGATGCCTTCTAACATATCATGTCCAATGTACGATTTCCCTTTTGATGTGATTACTGTAGGTGTATTTTTGATTTTGTAAGCACCAAGGGCCCAACGCATATAACTACGGGTCCAGCAGTGTTGAGTTTGTAAATATAGCCTTGCTCTTTTGATCGATATATACTCTGTAAGTTTCTTCTGCTGATTTTTATACTGTAATTTTAGTGACATGATGTCTTTAATATTATCAGTGTTGCTAGATATTGTTTTTAGCTTATTGCTTATGCTCTGTAATTCACTAAGTAATTTAATAGGGCCTTTTAGCTTCTTGGTGTAGTTGCTGATGAGTGACTGTAACACCTCAATGAATGAGAACCATGCCACTTCAATGGGGTTTGTTAGAAGATTTATTTTTTGAAAATAAATATATGACTCAGATATGATTGCCTCGGTAGCTGTAGTACGTGTGACCATGCGTAGAGTTTGACGGCTGGACTGTCCAGTATATAAAATGTTGTCTGGTTTTAGTTTAATAATCTGAGCAAAGTGATCTGAAAACATGATAGGCTGAAGCTGTGCTCCTATTTGAAAGTGGATTTCAGGAGAATTGTAAAAGAGGTCAATGAGGCTTTTGGAATTTTGAGTGTAAAAGGAAAATGATTGAGGCGGAAGGAACCCTCACCACACATCAGTGTTCGGTTAATTAGGTGGAGGTATTTGCTGTTGAAGTGGGCATAGCTCGTGTTAAAGTCACCCATGAATAGAACCGGTGCAGTGTTATTATGTAATGTCATGTTTATTGTGTGTATAATACGGTGGAAGTTACTGGAGGAGTTCTGTGTGTAGATGAAGATAATGTTGAGAGTGAAACCATTATAATTTACATTGGTTATAATTATGTAACTATCCATGTAAACTATTTTAAAATCACTGGGTGGTTTGTTTTTGTTGATGATAATGCCTACACCTCCAGAGGCGGTGTGGGCAATTGACAATTTGATGAATCCATGTGTTCCAAGAAGCTGTGTGATTTGGATGTCAGAGTTAATGTGATATTTTGTCTCTGCCATAAGAAAAATATGTGGTGAATGTGAGTTCAACCATAATTTGATGGCATGCAGCCTTTGGAGTGAGTTTAGTCCTCTCACATTGATCCCTACAATTTTAATATCCATAAAAAGGTCTAAAAAGTTTTGGTTAGAATGAAAGCGTTATCAGTTGCGAAAACATCATAACAATTACTTAAAAATACATTATTATGTCAGCCCAGGAGGGAGATGAACATAGTAAATTTAGTCTTGATTCTATAAATTTTAGCAAAATGATGTCTATTATATATATATTGGTGGTATATGAACAATAACAATTTATAGTTTTAATTATAGGGGATTTGAACCCAAAATTTCAAGCTCCCTTCAGCTATCCAATCTATCTCATACAACTAATACACATGACTGCACAAATGAAAAAGACAAATGATCTCCAATATGTATTTCATGTTAATCAGCACTCATCAGTTGGTCCAGACTATTATCTCCAACACATATATGTAATTAGTGCTCAGTTTATATTTTTAGTTTTAATTTTTTAACAACATTAATAAAAGCTTCATTATTTTTTAAAACTTCTGAATACTTGAAAGTACTCTATTTTATAGCTAACACAAGAAATTGGATATTTCAAAATACTTTTGTTTACATTTTTGTGAATGGCCCCACTTGCTTCATTAAAAGATTATTCAGAAAACTTTTAAGAGAGAATAAAAAATTCAGTTGGAGAATTGAACAATTTTGATCAAAGAAAAATGAGTTTATTCTTTACATTAAAAATATCTCATACTTATTTTAAATTTTATTTCATCTCCACCTATTTCAATTTCATACTTGAAGAAATTGCATCACCATCTCTCCTATAGGATTGGTCTGTCAATAAACTCGGCTCTGATACATAGATTCAAAATTTTAAATATTTTTGAAGATAATACTCATCACAGTGCAATATTTTTTTTAGTTTGCATAAATAATATCACTTGTGGTATTTTGGACATTATATCATGGCATGATACAATATTATGGCATGATACAATATCTAGATGCATTTTCATAACAATTCTGGTGCTAAAAATTTTAAAAATTGAACTCTCTCAATATATCATTTATCTTTGCATCTTGATAGTATTTCCTTTATTGAATTATCTGATTTCATTTTGCTGTTACCGATAGACAGATATTATGTTTTCAGTCCAAACACAGATGGGAACAACTAGCCTTGCGTATTATAATGAATATCACTAGATATAATTTATTTTGTTTAAAAAAAATATTATATAGGTTATGCATATTGTAATGTAAATGTCTTATTTAAGTCAATAATATTCCTTTAAATATTAAGATTCTAAAATAAACCTTGTTAATGAAAATGAAAAGGAGTAATAGTTTGCACACTGTCCATTTATTTCCATCTGTTTTAAAAACAATCTCTGTTGTTTCAAAAATATTATTTAAATCATCTTTTAAATATCGATTAAGATGCTAAATAATACCTTTAGGATATAGAAAAATTATTATTTTTTTTCCAATATATATTAACACAATTTAAAACATTAATATGAATTCTAGTCAGCTTATATTAAACTACATTTTTTTTAAAAAATAAAAGATCAAGAACTTAGAGCATGCTTTGTGTTTTATTGTTTATTTTTCAATTATAAATTATGATAATATCTATTTTAAAAAAAACTTGTTAGTTTAATTACTAGATAAAGAGAAAGCATATTAATGCTTCAATTCATATGCTAATAAATAAGTTTAAAAGCTATTTGTTATCCAATATAAATATAATTTGATATATCATATGATCACTTATTTAATTATTGATAAAAACTTAAATAATTGATTGTATTTTTCATGTAATCAAATATTTTTAATAATAAAGCATTACCATTTGCTTATATTTTGTTATAGTTTTTATAAATATATTATCACCGTTATATCGCATTATAATAGGATAAATAGATATAATTAACGTTGTTACCAGTATATAAAAACATTTGTATGTGTGCTTGTTCGTAATGAGAATAGAGTATTTAATAAATATGTGATGACATCTTTAACATTTCTATGCAAAATAATTAACAACCGCCTTACACAAATATATTTTTTTACTTTCTGAATTATAGCTAATAACATTATGGACACATGCTAATAATTGAACTTCTCTGACCATAAGGTTTTAGTCCCGTTGTGTATGTGTGTGTATTTTATTATTTATTTACCGAAAAGTAAAATTTACAACGTGTAAAAGAATTTTAGTTTAAGTAAAACAGTTTTTAAGTAGCCTATTGTAAGGCAGAGGCCTAATCAACATTCTCATAAAGAAAGAATAGAAAATTTTCCAGTTGTATAATGGCGGGGATTTGAATGCTTTTTCTTTTTTTTTATTGTACTTTCTAAATAAGAATAATTCGGCAGTAAGAATTGGCCATGGACGAACTACCTGCAAAATAAAAATAAAAAACAATTCAAATGAAAAAATTACATTTTATCCAGCCAGGATTCTATCTCAAGTCATGGGCATGGTAGATAGCACACGAGTTATTACTATATTAAAAAGCCCTTGAAATGCTATAATCTAAAATCATAAGTTTTAAAGTCAATTATATACGCGTTAAATTTTCTAAGTAATTATAGTTTTAAAATTTATACTTATTGTGTTTTCAATTAAATGTTTTTAATAGTTGGCTTAATACATTGGTGCATATGCCTATAAACATGACAGTGTCAGTTATTCTATATTATTAGAAAATTTATTTTATATAAAAATGCTTTATATATTTTTATACTTGCTTATTTGTCTACTGTTTATTCCTTTATTCATCATGTGTTAAGCATTTGCAATAATCCATACTTCTTTAATGTTTCTCTTATCATTGTACTCAATACAAAAGACCTTAACTTTCTGAAGATTAAAAGTAAGTTCAGTTTTATTTAAAAATATTGATATTTATGTAAGGTATGTTTTAGATCTATTTTTTTAGATATTAATTATGATTTCCAATAAGCAATTATTTAATGTAAGAAAAATTGGTCCTCGCCAAGCAGTAAGCATGTCTGATTTGAATAATAACTAGATATCTATTTATTAATCAATGATTTGATAATTGGCTGTCTTAGCAATGAATTAATTATGCAAAAAAAAATTACAACTTGTAAAAAAAAAAATATTTGCTTCATAAAGACTGGATACAAATCCTAAAATCATGTACCTAGAAAACATACATGATAACCATTTCGCAGTGATGGTGCCATGGATGACGACTGCTTCATCAAAGCTCTGACTTTCACATATACTTCTTGAATGACACATGACCTCTTAAGAAACTAGCTATTTACTTATTATATTTTGTATCAAATGATTAACATTTATTCATTAAAAGTAGCAAATTATAAAGGTTATTGGAACTTTTAAACAACTATTTAATTTTCATCTCGTTTATAATTAGTAATTGAAATTTACGATTTCTAATAAGTCAATTATTTTATATAGCCGATGTTTTACAACAATAGAAAGGCTTATTATTATAGCTATATTGTATTTGCAAGATTTTAAAAAAATTTGCTGGAAAATGAAATCTATAATTATTTGATTATTAATAGGTTTATTAATTTTCTTTTATTATGTATACACATATGTTTATATTTAAACAAAATGTTAATTATTTTAAGATTATAATGTAAGGAAAAATAACTATTTGTTTGCTATATGTTGTAATACATAATTATTAAGAAACTGAGAGCAAATAGTAAATATTTATTTTGCTGATCGCACGATGTTTTAATTGAATTCTTAAGATGTAAAGGAGTCACTATAGTACAATTAAACAAAAGATTGCTTTTGAGACATATACATAATTCTATATTTTGAATATATGTATATAACAGGATTTGAGAACATTTATGTCAATCATTAAAATGTATAAAGTTTCATAATCTGTTTGATTAACTAAATAAGTTTTGTAAAAAAAGAAAAT
>JAQFVV010014842.1:0-25826 GCA_028023455.1 Epiperipatus broadwayi | reverse complement strand
CGCCGGGTTGCAATATATATATATATTATTGATTGCTATTGATATTGGAATGGTCTTAAGTGTTGACTGGTTTTAATGATATATATATTGTAACAAATTTAAAGGTGGTTCAAATATCCAGTGTAACAAAATTAACTATTACCATATCTGAGTTGTCTACAATATATATAAGATCATAATATTTAAAATAATGTTGGATTTCTCAAGATATCCCACTATCAATAATTATAAGCAAATTATTAACAACAAGTATTATAACTCAGGTATATGAAATCACGTGAGGTGAGTACACTAGTAATTCAATAAAATATAACTCAGGTATACAGACAGTAGGTTTTATCCACTTTCATTTCTTGGTTTGATGTTAAGTGCATGTTTAAACAAATACTAAGTGAATATGGTCTAGCAGGGCGCCACTAGATTATTTGAATCTAGACACAGTTATATCTAATAAACTTTTCATATGTACCAGGTTTGAATTTCTTCTTGGTAGTTTATTTCTAATAAAATGGAAGATTTTGCTTTTTGAGCCATATCACTATATGCACTAATATTTAGGTAAAAGTAAAACATCTTTAAACCACAGTGGAGTTCATTAGACATAAATCATTTCTCAGATCTTAACATAATAAATGTGTTTCAATATTTTTATAAGTTTACTAGCTCAGATTATATATAACTAATTTAGGATGGCAATTCACTCATCCTTGCATGAAATAGATGACGGGATGTGGTTATAATAATACTAAGAAATCACTCAATATTATGGAATCAATATTTATTTATGGCCTTTAAACAGTTAAACAGCTCATTAATTAAACGTTGATGATGACGATGATGATAATGATAATAATAACGATAATGACAATGGTTTCAACTACAGCTCTAGGACTAAGCCTAAACATAAAACTAATTTTTATAAAGAAATTCATAATTATTGTTAATCTTAGCATATTTAATCATATCTTAAACTAATATTTAACCATTGATGATGAATGATCACACTTACTAAAGACTACTCTTAATGAAATATATACACCTCGTTTAATAAAACAAACTAATATTTATTACTGCATTTCTAACATATACATAAAATTTTCTAGAGAAACATGAAAATTGACATGAATAATAACAATCCTCAGATTAATTTCAAGTTCTTCCCCCTTTCCCTTCAAATGTATTTTATATTAAGTTGGATGTCACATTGACCATGATTTTCACTCCATGAGAAAAGTATTTCAAGAAAAAAATATTATCTGCTCATTAGCACACATACTTTATAAATCTAACATGTAAGTAGAATGTTAAAAAAAAATGTTAATAGAATTGAAAGAGCAAGTTTTAAAAACAAGTTTTAAATTATTTTCTCCTCCTCTCTTCTACCTCTGAAATGCTATACTTAACTTGAAACAAAATAATCTAATATTCTAATACTACTTGTTACTTCACATTCACTCGCAATTATACACATATAAAAATATTATTATGTATGTGTGTGTTTTATCCCATAAAAAATATTATTTAAAACCAAAATAATAATAATATATTAGTTAAAACTAAAATCATAATACCATAAAAAAAATTGTTTTACACATTAATATTTCATAACTGGAAAATTAATAAACAAATAATTTTGATACATTCAAGATACTTTATGAAGCTCAAAGTTATTATTAGTAAGACATTCTTGTTTTTAATCGATCTGAATAGTCTTTAAAAGTTCTTTAAATAAAATATACCACTTTATTGCTAAAATGTTTATTAAGACTCTGATATCATAAAGAAAATAGATATAAAAAGTCATAGTACTGATCTTTTGTTTGTGGCAAATTTCTACGGGTTCAAACTTGTCTTGTATAATGTCTATATTTCTGCAGCTACCATTTCCGTTTTACGTGGGAACAATCTCTTTCTTGAGGTATATAACTATTTGATGATGATGACTCTATTGAGGTTATTTGCTTTAGTGGACAATTTAGAAATCATTATATTAATTTTTCTTCTCTTCCTATCAAGCATGATTCTTTTAGTGGATGAAATACAGCAGTTGTTTTCACATTTATAAATTTTCTCGAGTTTAAAATCAGTTGTTGGAACAATTAATTGGACTTGATGATTAATATTTATCGGTAGATTAATTCATCTTTCATCGAATGCAGGTGAATGCTTTCTTCCTTCTATTAAAAAACATTTTATTTCTCTGGTCAGTTGAAAGGTGTAGAATATTATTTTAGACAAGACATCTTTTCTTTCCTATATGATGTGCAGCTTCCCCAGATGGTCCGGAAAAGATGGGACATACATATAATTTTTCTAGCCAGCCATTTCTTATATTTTCAACATTCAATTTAATAGTCTAATAATCTGAATCATAATCACTATAATAACAATTCTTCAAGACAGCTTTTTATATCCAATTTTTAGCTAACTTAACCAATCAGAGATAGCGTCACTTGCTATTTTTGGACAAATTCATTTTAATTAGATCTCTAATTTATTTTCAACTAAATTATTTTTCAACTGAAAAGTTTAATCCTTTTTCCTAGACACTTTTGTTCAAAAAAAAATAGACTTAATCCTTTTTTCTTTTTTTTTACACCTAGGTAACATTTCAAATTTTTGAGCTTCCTTCTTTAGATCTTAAGATAAGACAATTTCAAAATTAAAATTCCCACCCAGATTAAGCTCCCAAAGTGACAAACAATCATTTACAAAAACAAAATTGCTACAAATAGATATCTAATTCAACGATTTCCTCTTTTAACATAAAATTGTACAAAAAAATAATTTGACAGATTTAATCCTTCCTTTTTTTTCAATATTTAATAAATGTAAATTTCTGTATGTAATGTACACACATACTTTATTATTTCAAATCATTCATAAACTAACATTAAATAATATAATTGCTAGCTTAGTAATTATAACCCTATTATTTAATTGAATCTGTAACTTTTAAATCCCAATTACAATTATAGAAAAGCAAAATAGAAGCAGAGAATAAGATATTAGAATTGATCAAGCATAGGTTAGTTTTAAAGAAAGTTAAAATGTTGAATATTTGAAATATAAAACAATTAAATAGTTTACACATACATTGCCTATACGTATGTATTATAACTTTGCTTTTTAACAGAAAATTTAAATATTAAATGTGTGTGCTGCTCTTTTTGAGATTTATTAACACACAAACAAGTAAAGCATATAATTGTTGACCCACTCTCTTTCTATCTAAAGTGTTTAAGATTTTGATCTGGTAGGGTTTGAACTTGGATGCCCTACAGCTTCTTTTATTGTTATATAAAAATGTGATGATGATTTTGTTTTACATTTTCTTACATGCACATTACTATAAATTTAGCTAATGACTAAATTGTAATGGCACAATATATATATATATATATATATATATATATATATATATGACTGCATATAAATATATATATATATATATATATATATATATATATGAAAGATGTAATAAGTTAACTATATATTATATTATTAATATCAATACAATAAATTTCTAATTGCAATTTTATTTTATATAAATTTATGTTTGAAATTATTTACTCATACATGTGCATTATACAGACCTAATTTAAATTAACAAAATTTTATATGATTTATACTGTATTTGAACTAGTACTGCATTATTAAATGTTACATAAGATAGAGACAATATTAAAAACCTGTTCAGTAATCTTATTTAACTGTGTACTTAAGAAATAATATCATAAATTTATTAATACTTTTCAAAAATATTTATAATAAAGAACAAAAAGATACTCTCTATACTGGTAATATTTTAATAAATCTTAACCACTATCAATAGATATAATACTATAAAAGAATGATTCAAGCACTAATAAAACACATGTTTATTTTTTTAATCATCAATTTAACAGCTATTTTGGAGTTTAAACAGCTATTCTATGCAAGATTAGAGCAACAGTAATTCTTTGTAATTATTAATTAATGTAACTCATTTTATTTTAAAATGTGAAAGTTACTATTTCATAAAAATACATTTTTATAGTACTTAAGGGAAATTTAAACTCTAATATAACCAATAAATTGACACTTTATCAGGAAGAACATATGTTCTAAGAATGAGTTCATTGTTTTCTTATGACATAGTCATTGTAAGGAATGTTCAACATTTACTTAGAGGTAAGCAATATAGAAAGTTGTAAATATATTTCTATTATTTATTACAAATATTCTAGAGATGGATTAATAAATTTATATTTAATATATATAACAGCACAATATTCCACCAATCAACCAATTCTTATGTTAAAGATACCACATATTTTGCTTCTATTTTAGAAACATTAGATCTCAATTATCAATGAATGTTTTTTTAAATAACTTTTGCCATTACATGACTGTTTATTAGTATATTTCGTAATAATGGAATTAAAGCTATGAAATTTGCTTTTTAAAATAGAAAATATGATCTGCATCATTTTACAACTATTATTGATTCAATATATTTAATTTTATAAAAAAAAATCATTATATTTTTCTTTATATATATTATTTATAAAAATAAAATACTGCAATGGGTACAAATGTGGTATCAAACTAGGAGAACATTTTTATGAACCAACTAGAGTCTTCTATATTTAGAAATGGCAGGCTTAAACCCCTGCATTTGGCTTAGATATATAGATTACATCTTTACCATATGGTCATATAATGAAGAGTAACTTTATAATTTTTCCAATTCCATGAATTGTAATAATAGTAACAGAATTAAATATAGCTTTAGAGCCAGCTTGCTAATATTTCATTACATTGAAATTATCATCACAATACATATAAGTACACTAAATATAAAAGATGTAGTTACTATTAATGATTGTTACACCTTCGATAACGGTCATATAATTAATAACTCAAAACAAAGTAATCCTATTTATTTGCAGCATTTACTTCTTTATGATTTCTGCAATTTCTTTCTCATTGTAGAAAATAAAAACCCAATATTTAAATATGATTAAATTATTAGGGCTTCCATTTCACGGTAATCTCAACATACTCAACCCAAATTTCTATAGCACTTATATCAATCAAGTACAAATCAATGACATAGTTTACATCTCTATCACAGTAAAATATGAATGGTAATTAGATATAATCAGCTTTTTTCATATACGATGATGAACACTCAACAATGCTAGATACCTTTTAATATGGCATCTCACAAACAGTATCAAATCTTTCCATATAGTAGTGCTACCTAGTGCAAACTATAGTAATCAATGGCTCCCTTACTCATCCAATATCCCCAGAATAGTTTCTAGAATCTGGCTTGATCAGTGAGGAGCCTAAGAGCAATCCATCTAGATCTTTGGATCTAATGCAAGATTCCAGCAGCCATCTTTTTTTTCCTTTTTAGTTAACCATATACCTAGCTTTGAGCCCAAATTGATAACACACTAATGTTTTCATTCCTATCTCATTTATTTGTATAGGCATACAGGTCTGAACCTAATTTGGTATCTATATATTTGTATAAGCATAAGAAATTGGGATCGTGATTTTTAATGGTTTAATCGTGTAATTTATATGATATCTAAAATATTAAAATTAGTTAATCAAGAATTACTTGCTAAAATATGACTCATAATTGAAATAGTACAGCTATTAAATGTTTTTGAGTTGATTAATACAGTTTCTAAAACAAAAATAAAATTATTACCTCTTGCAACAAAGAAAATTGTCTCACATCATCCTAACTTTTGCTAAACACAAAAATATTTGAATATATAAAAATTTGTATCAAGAAGGCTCAAAACACTTTTTGGGAGATATGTAAAGTCAATGGATAACCAATGCTGACTTTTTAATCTCTTCTAAATTACATTGAATATTTAAGCCTAACATAGCACTTAGGTGAAAACTCATGTCAACAATCTTTTGTGAGCAATACTGCCTTATATAATAAGTAGATAATAATGGATTTAATGTAAATGGACAATGGTAAAAAATAATATTTAAGATAATATTATGATTAAAATGCAATTTAGATCATTACATCATTTCCTTTCATTATTCTTCTTTGAAAAGTTATTATAAAGGATTTTGTTCTACAATGAACTACATAAAGCATGTTTTTTTTAACAATCTTAAACTAAATAAGTTAAAATCAGAAATCCTTACATATATTAGATTTTATAAATGATTGATAATTTAAAGTTTTTTTAAAGTATATAATGGAGCTCTAAAATTAAAAAGCTGCAATAAATTATGGTAAGAGAATTGTATGAAATGGCCAACTAATAATTTTGAAATATATATTGAATAATGACTTTAATGCATGAGAATTCATAAGAAGATCAAGCACCAATCTGCAAGTGCTAAAGTCAATCCTGGGACTTCCTACTCCCAAGTCAGATGGTTCCTATTACTGTGCCAAACTGCATGAGATGCTAATGATCATATGATATCATTCCATTGAAATAATCTATTTCCTGATTACTTTATATACCTTTAGCTAGAGAACATGATATACAGATATGTATTGTATTTTAAGAGTGATTGAGAGATCAGCGAAACTGCTTTACAAGCAGTTGTCCCGGGATAGCAGGTTCGCTTCCCGGCTGATGCTATGACATATGGGGAAAAAAAAGTGATTTTTTTAAAAATTAAATGGCCTAAAACCCTATCAGTCTTGATGCTATAAATCTGCAAGTAATATGCTTGATTAAAAAGTTCATATTGTATATAATTAAATGAACTGCTATTATACAAAATTATCTAAATCACTGTGCATAATTTTGGATAACTTATCTTTTATATATATATATATATATATATATATATATATATATTGAATAAAAGTATTACAAAAGATGAAACTTATAGTAAGGCAATTCGTTATAATTGAAAATGATTTCTATATCATGCACATACCCTTTTCTCTCTTATTATATGCATAAATATATTTAAATGTACTTTTGATCTCATCCATATATATATGCCTTAACTGTGCATGACTGTGTAATATAGTTTATTATTATTAATTTAGTACATGTTTTAAAATTTGTTTCATAAATACTTTGAAACCTACAGAAATTTTAAACATATTTCTAAAGCAAACTTAATGATAATAACAATGCATAAAACATGTTATTTTTATAATATATATTTATTATAAATCAAGCAACTTATCAATAGTTCAAATGTAAAAATCGGTAAATCTAAAAACAAGGTGAATAATATTTTCCTGAAGGTTTGTGATGATGGTGTTCTAGTTGTAATTTTATATTGGACTATTTCCATCATCTAATTAACATATGTATTGAATGTCTTTAGAAATATTAACTTTATTTAAATATTCCAAATACATTTAACTGTTAGTAATAGCACATTAAACCTGTTTGATGCGTTTGTTGTGTTATTACTAAGAGTTGAATGTATTTGGAATATTTAAATAAAGTTAATTTTTTTTTTACAGACATTCAATACATATATTAATTAGATGATGGAAATACTCCAATATAAAAATACAAGGTGAATAATATTTTCAAATTTTACATATTCAAAATATCAGAAGATAAGGTGCCAAAACTAATATGCTCTCTAGTTACTATTCAAAATAAATAAATGATTAGTCATTAAAGTGGTCATGTGATTCGATTCTGTAGTCTTGAGTTCCTCACAGTGCAGTTACTGATAAGCCTTCTCAGAAAAAAAAAATAATAACAATTAAATGATTTTCACATATTTCAAAAATCAAACTATTGTCTAAAAAAAAGTATATAGTAAACAGACACAATTGTTATTTATAAATGTGGAACAGAACTTATTTATATAGTATATAATTTATTTATGTATATAAAACATATCTTTCTAGGGACATTGGTAAAAAATCAAAACTTGCAAATTAAATAACCAAAAATTAATTTGAAATTATTGTCATTTTGTTTTAACTTTTAAAGTGCATTTTCCTATATCATATAATGAATTAGCAGCAATGTATCCCATAATTCATTGGTAAAAGCCATTAGCAAATATTGACCTGTATAACAATTTCAGGTGAATCTTTAGGGATATGAAAGAAAATGGTGTTAGATTTTCTCTGTTTCGTAAAGGCTTTTCCTAGACCACATGTTTAGGAACTGCTGTTTCTTTTAACTGATTTTTAAAAATGATGTAGAGAAAATTGCAGTGGGATGCAAGACTGAAATGTTGATTTTTCATTCAGTTTTATGATGTTTCTATGGCAACTTTTAAAAACTATATTTCTTTTTTTTCTTTTTTAGTCTTAAACAGATTTTTAAGAAATGTTTCCCGAAGGTATTATGGGATGGAAATGACTATCTTGGGATGAACATGCCTCTCAATCAATAGCTTACAAATGTAATCACGGAGAAATACTTTTTTTTTTATACGTTTAACTAGCAGCTGGGTTTGAGATTTTAGTCTGGTATTTATTACAGCGTAAAGATGTTCAGTCGCTATATGGATTTTTATTTATTTACTTTTCTTTATAAATTGAATTCTTTTTTTGACTACTGATTTAAGAAATAAAAATTATTTTCTGTCTCATATAAAATGTCAATGAACTAAAAAATGTTTGAACACACATGAATATAAGATATATCTATTAAACAGTTTATCTTTGACAGTTAAAAAACTGAATAAAGTATACTGTACATACAAATTATATACTTAGTTTGCTGTAAATAGCATTTGACCATTTTTTATTTTCATTTTTGTATACATACATGCAAGCACATATAGTATTAAAATTTATTTAAAGAAGATTTATTCTATTATAGAATTAATACTTCGGTGAATCATATTAAAATTAAATTCCTTTTCTATAATAAACAATACTCTAAATTATGCTTATATTTTATAAAGTGTTTATTCAAAAAAAATTTCAGACATTTCCGAAAAAAAAAAATATTGATAATATATGTCAACATTTCAGAGGAAATATCAATATTAAACAACACAGCAATAAGAAAATGTATTTTTTGCATTCAAAATTTTATGTGTATATTATATATGCAAATTTCATAAACGTTTCACTTAATGTTTATAATATATCAAAATAATGATTATTAACTGATGTTATCAAAATTCTATAATTTCTAGGATTGCATTTCCACTGCTAATTTAAATATATAGATTATCGCTAATTAGTTTAACATTCAACATTTAGTAAACTCTTTCACATATATGAAAATGGTTATTCTAAGTTTATTACAAAATCATGGACACACAACAAAAGTCAAAGGTAAATTTTGCAATGACAATACAAACTACTTTATGATATACCAATATGTCAATTACATGTTAGTTCTGTTAGGATATATAGGTAAAAATTTTAACATGTGCATCAAATTCTATATTTTTCCTAATTGTAAATTATTGTTGTGATATTGATAAATGGTAATGTATATAAACAGCTTATAAAATCTTTAGATTATGAATTTTCCATCCTCACCCCCCCCCCAATACTAACAGTCTCATTGACAATGCAAAGGACAGAATCGATCCATCTCAAAACCCCCAAGTCATACATACTATGGGAAGACCAAGGCCACTGTCTATAATAGAGCTGCTCAGCACATGTATACATATAGAAGAGCAAAAATCTTCAACGATAACATCTCAATATTTTTTGAACATGAGAAGCAGGCCAGTCATATGTTCAAACCCTCCAACCCCAAAATAGTGTGCACTGAGGCTAACTATTGCAAAAGGAAGATAAAAGAAGTGTATTTTATTACTAATGATAGCAATGCGATCAATAGACATTACACATATTTCGATATCTCCAGAAAATAGACAAGTTAATTTACACATGCATTTACATACATTACTATTTATTAATATCACAACAATGATTTAAAACCTGTTTTTGCCATGAATATGAGGGACAAAACCTCAAAAGGTTAGGCCTGCATTAATTTACTTTGATTGTTTTTGTTACCACTAACAACTTCTTCACCCAGCGTGTTAAAATGCTTGTATATACTAATACATCCTTAAAGTGATTCCTATGCCTTAGTAAAATGATAAGCTTCAAAATTTAAATTACAATTTTAGTGTTTAAAGTTCGAAGAAATGTAGCATAATTCTAGTTTGCTTTTAAAAATCTTAAATATTTTTACCAATATAATTGAAATAGAATGCATTTGTAATGACTTATCATTTTAACAGTGAAGTATTTTATTATATGAACATTACAACATTTTGCCTGTAAAAACGGTCAAAATTGAATTTTTTTTATTCTGATACTTAGCTTTAACATAAACCAAAATTAATTTTATGTAATTCTGAGTGTTTCTAAGTTTATTTAATAATGATATTTAATAAAAATAGATTATTTAAGTTCATAGAATCAATAGCTTTTAAATAAGTTTTGATAGTAAATTACTTTTTATATTAACACATACATATTTTTGGCACTAATATGTTAACACTATCCATCAAAAAATAAAAGTTTTCTTTTACTGATCTTTTTAAAGTTTAAATTTATGCACTAATGAATACCAGTAACAACTGCACACATTAATTTTTATTATGACTAGCTTTTTATTGATACATCAAGAAATGTCCAGAATGGGAGATACCAAATCTGATCTCACAATGAACTTTCTACCATGTATTTTCTTTCACTCAATAATTTATTTTTTCAAAAACTTGAAACTGTATACATGCTCAATTAAACCTTTTCTTTAAGATAAATTTCACAAATAGCAGTGTAAGCATCAACAGCAATTTAAGTCCAATAAGTTTTACATTATTAAAATGGGCAAAACTCACTATACGTATTAACACACAGCAAGTTAGAGTAATCAATGGATGCCAGAAGGCTTGTGCATAAAATCCCCATCTAGTGCCTACTCATCCAATATCCCCAGACTAGTTTCTGGCTTGTGGCCTTTGTCAGTAATGAGCCCTGGATCTGAGAGCACTGCACCTAGATCTTAAGATCCTAAGATCTAAGTGCAGTGCTCTCAGATCCAGAGCTCCTCACTGATGAAGTCCACAAGCCAGAAACTAGTCTAGGGATATTGGATGAGTAGGCACTAGATGAGGATTTTATGTACAAGCCTTCTGGCATCCATTGATTACTCTAGCTTGCTGTATGTGGCAATACATTATAACGGCATGATCCTTTTCAGGACTCGAGGAAGTCACATCTAACTATAGTTGGACTTTGAGTCTTCTTATAGAATGCTATGGATGATGTGATTTAAAATACAATCCAATTCACTCCTCTATTAACAACCTCGTTACTCTCAGAATTCGAGCTCAGTGTAAAAATTGCAATCGACTCTCTTCAGGCATTTCCACAAATATTCCATAGTAATAATAAATTTAGTATAAGCTATATATATCTTCTTTATAAATATTAAATCACTAAGTTGATTTAACATATATATGCATGAGTATGTATATTTATAATTATTGGTTTTATAAAACGACTAAATAAAATAAACAAACGAGACCTGTTTAATTTTAAAATCAAGTTTAACACATTTTAATCCGTAATAAAAAACAAAAATATTATCACATAAAAACATTAAAATTTAGAATTATAATCTGTGCTTATATATATACACTAATAAATTATTTAATATTAAAAAAAAAAAATAATGTAATCATTTACATATATATAATTTAAAATCATGTGTATAATAAATAATACACATGATACATTATAAATCTACCTATTGTGTCATTAAAATGATTCAGTGTGTGTTGTATGTCTATATACGATAACATCCATTCACACTAGATTAATAATCGGAATGTATCGTGATCTTACTTATGCATGTTTAAAAAGAAATTATGTTAATTGTCAGGTAAGATTCAATTTGGAATATAATAAAACTTACTTCCAAATTGAAATAATTTAAAAACGTTTACCTTAGTCAGCTGTCATTTCCATCAGAGTATATATCAAAATATCAACATCTAAATTTTATTAAATAAATAAAAAAAATAAAGTGTTCATCTTATCAGTTCTCCACTTTAATATACGAAGTAATTTTTCTAAGTAAATATAATTATCCACAAAGGAAATAAAGTTTAAGGGTTATTAAAATACACAATGAAGTAATCCAAGATGAGAAAGAATAACGGTTTTATATCCCTCCTTAGACGAAATAAAATGACGATGAATGTTGAAACATAAAGTTCATTGATCATCCTTTGAAGAGGCAATCCAGATATTCATTCTTTAAATATTTGTGTAGTAAAATATTTAACATCTTCTTCAATATAATACTCCAATATTAAAGGCAGCTTTTTAAATGAGAATTACGACTACGGTTATATTCTAGGCATTGATTAAGTAGAAATAAATTTACATGTTCAGGTTTAAAACATCAGCAGAAATCCTTGGCCCAAATTGTCTATCCACAGAACATCTTTATAAATTTTTGTCTTCTTAAATATATATTTTGAAAACTCATTTCGAAGACGTTGATAATTTTTATAACCTTGTTAATTACAATGATTATTTTTTTATAGTTCTTTATAATATTCAAAGGTAGTAAATTAATTACTTGAAGCAGGTTTTAAAATATTGAATCTTTTTTTAATTTTTCTTAAATGTGTTCTAAATTTGAACACATTTAAATTTACAGACGTAGTTCTTGCCTTGATAACTAAATAGAAGATTATTGTTATAACAATATTAGTTCGTTTTTATACTGGATTAATTTCTGCCAGCATATCACATAATCACGTTCACACTCTCTATTGTTTAAAATATACAATTTGTAATGAACCCCAAACGTTTATTTCCTTTGTTTCAACTGATAAAAATGCAATGTTGACTTAAGGCTTTGTCAAATGTCAAGTTTTGGTTAATAAAAGAAATACTATTAGTTGGAAACATTTATTTATGTGTGTATAAACAAATTAGAATTATTCAGTTTTAGAATTATTTTTTTAATACTAACTAGTTTATGTATATAGCTGATACATGAAAAGTTTAAGATAGGTGTAAGTTATTTATATCTGTTGATTCGATATAGGCACAGTTAAATTCACAAGGAAACACAAATTGTTTTAGGTGAGGCTCATATGGTACTCTCACAACATATAGTTAGTCTTGCCTGTTTTAACAACAGTTATAAGCAAGCATAAGAAATGGTGTTCATGTGATGTTAATTGGCTTAAAACTTTTAAATTCAGATCTTGAAGAGTTTATTTCACATAAAGTTTGCATCTTCCACACCTTTATTTATAGAAAAATAAGATACTCTGCCCATAATTATTGCCTCCATGTTTGACAACATTTTCCAGTAACTGATGTTACAATTGTTTTCTCCATTTAAATACAAAAGTTTTTTGGATAAAAACAATTAGAGTACATTTTCTAAATCTTAAACTTTCCAGATATAAAATTGTTTTCTAACAGAAATTCTTGTAATCCACTTCTTAAGTAACTTATTGTGCAAGTTCACATTATTAAACTTTATCCCATCATTACTTTCCCAACGCTAAAATATTGTTTGCTGGCTCTCTTCCAAAACAATAATAAAAGATATTAGATTCAGAATTATTGTATTATAAATAAAGGATGGGATTGTGGTTATATGCCCACTCATACAATTCTATTGTCATTGTCATTTTAGAGAAATTATCAATAATATAAAGAGTTTTTATAAGCAAACCTTTTAAAAACCTAAAGAAAATGCAGACAGAATGAGATTAAGAGCACAGAAAACAGCAAAAAAATGCTTTTATTAGAAACAACTTTTGGTGAACCAACAAAACTCAAAATACAAGATATTTTTATTTGTTCATAGCTAATTCTCATAATATTCTTCAAAACTAATTTTGTATATAAAATAATATTGCTGAACTTAAGCTATTTCCAGATTCCATGATTAAAACTGTGATCTGCAATTCACAATTTATGAATGCAGCAACATTTTAAGTTCTATTTTTTTTTTTTTGTATGAATTTGTGAAAATTAATAAAACTAACATTGATTGTTATTTATGATAAAAATATAAAACTCAATTTACACATATTGGTTTCCAAATTATAAATATGAAAAAAAGTGTCACTGGTGAAGTATAAGATACAGAGATGGAAAATCAGATATAATTTTGGGTAATATATAACTTTCAAATTAATATTAATAAACCTGAATTATTCTCTTAAACATTTACTTAAATGGTAACAACTCCCTTGTATATGTATTAAATGGATTATGTCCTGTACATGAGGGGTCAGATTTACCTTAGGTCAACATGGGTGTGACAAGAATCTTGGCCTCAGAGTGGCCTTTGAGCATTCCATCATCATATTTTCAATTGGAAAAGTTGGAGTGTGAAATAGATTGAAGCCTGTCCATTAAAGTATGAAGATTGGCTATCTTAATATAGCTGAACACTTATAGCATATATGTGTAGAGAGGATAATCTGGACCAACTGATGACTGCTGGTTTAGCATGAAATATGTATATTGGTGATTATTTATATTTTCAACATATATGTGTTCAAGTGTATCAGTGTTATGCAATAGAGTAGAGAGTGGTGTGTCATGTGAAAGTCTGTGCTCATATACCCTATATATTAAATGGTAACATATTATTTTGTATTATAATGATGTCAATCAGAAATAACCACTAAGTTTTAAATAAGCCAGATATAAAGATTTTCATTTCTAATAGTTATTTACCATTATGCATATAATTAAGAATAAATTTTAAAATTTGTATATGTTATTTTAATTTTATGAACTATGACCATGTAAGATAAAAGTATTCTTACAATGAAATTCATTATATTTATAAAAGATTGTCCTGTATTAAGTCAGTAATATTACAATTTAAAAAGTTTATGATATATCACCATTTATAAATTGTATACATGACTTTAATATTAAAATTTATGCCTATATAATACTGTGTTAATAATAAATTATCAACTGACTCTCATCACTATATATATTACAAAGGTATCATTATATGAAGTAGAAATTGCAGAAAGGATAGAAGCATTTAGCCAAGAGAAGAAAAGCTAGGGAAATTGAAATATTAAAATTCTTTTATTCAATAAAAAAAAACAACAGATTTTATGTGTTTGGAACTCTCAAAAGTTATTGCTAATTTTATATAATAACTCAAGACATAAAACATAGTTATTGTAATATTAAAACCATAGCATTAACGGTTATATAATATTTTAGAGTAAATATGAATCTGTATATTAATAAACATAGTCATATACTTTAAACAGTGGTCCCCAAGCTTTTTGCACTTAAGAGCACATTCTATAATACTCGCCACATGACGGGCACCATTTATTTTTTCAATGTAAGTTTATAGTTGGATATTGTAAATGATAAACCCTTTTATGCTGTAAAAGGATAATATGATCTACAATTTGATTACAATATAATACAATAATTTATAAGAAATATTAAAAACTAAATGTATTTGTATCAGATAAATAATTTTTTATCGTGTTCGGATAGTGACAGGCACACATAAAATGGTCTGTGGGCACTGTGGTCCCTGTGGGCATAGGGCTGGGGACCCCTGCTTTAAAGTTTAAAAGAGATATCTTATGATCTATACATTTTTCTTAAAATTTTGAATTACTTGTACAGTTTTAAAGACTTAAACCCATTTTTTTTCTAGTATAGTTAACATTAAATAAATGAAATGAAATCCTATTAAGAAATATTTATTAGGATTAATATTTAATGTATTATAAAAAATATTAAGTGAATTGTACTTTTAATGGTCAATAAAATTATCTGCAACAAAATAGTTAACTATTTGAAATACTTATGTAGCAGTTAACCACTATTAAAATTAGTCTTTAAATATAAAACTGGACATTATAAAATGAATTTCATTTTTTTAATAAAATAAAGAATTTTTTTTCAGATTTTAATAATTATACAAACCTAATTTTGCATTTCAAAGATTTAAACTTCAATTTATATATGTATATATTACAAGAAAATGAAGTAATGTGACTTAATTTAATCAACCATATGACTATTTTTAAGGTAGATAGCTGGAATTGAAGACATATGGATGTCTGAAAATTTTAGATTTTTACTTAATAGTTGAACATTATATAAAGTTCTTGGCTTGACCTGGTTCTGTCAATAATATAGTTACTGCATAATATTGCACTGGATGAGGATGAATACACTTTTGATGTTCATATTTTAGCATTAATACTTTGATTTAGTAGTTGTCATTTGGCATCTTATTTTATGTTATTCCATTCAGGATATATATATTTTTATCCATTACATAATGACTGCCCTATCTGCAGCATGCTTATTGGATAATCAACTTCATAATTTATGTTAGTGCAATCATTGATTCTTATTATATATATATATATATATATATATATATATATATATGGTCATGTGTATCAATTGTATGATATAGAATGGATGGCTGAAAAGAGCTTGAAAGTCTGTTCAAATGCTCTATATCAGTGGCCTTCAACTACCGGGCCGCAGCCTGGCACTGGCCACAGAAGTTTTTGCTGGTCCATGCTAGATTGGCAAAAAAGTTTGTAATAAGAAAATAATAAGATTTTAAACTTTTAATTAATATAAACAATTTTTATTTATTTTTTCATCGCACTTTTACCTGATTAAAAAAAAAAGAAACAGAACAAAAACAAAATCTAATCAATCATACATAAATTAATTTGTTTTTCTATTTATCACAGATGTTGATGGAGGGGTAGAATTAAATTTTTTATTACTTTTCTACAAAAGTTCAAAATTTAAAAAAAAAAAAAGTGTTTTATTATACAAACTCCATATATATATATATATATATAACTTCATCTAAGGCTAAGCTGTTTACATCTTTAAAAAAATTTATCCATAGACTTCTGCCAGTCCGCAAAACCTTATCCTTATTTTTACTGGTCTGCAGGCATAAAAAGGTTGAAGACCACTGCTCTCTCTCTCTCTCTCTCTCTCTATATATATATATATATATATATATATATATATATATATATATATATATATATATATATATAATGACTGATTAGTTGGAAATATTTAAGGTGTGATGTTATTCATTTATAATTATTTAATTAGAAAGCTTTTTTTGAATGCAATAGCCTGACAGTTTTACCATTTATTTCTAGAATGACGATAACCTTGATTAGATATTGTCCTAAGTAAAAGACTTTCTAATTAAATAATTATAAGTGGATACCTCTACATGCTAAGTTTTTATATATATATACATGGTATTTCCATGGCATAAAAAGTAAGATGAAATTCTTCTATGACCTGATATGTATAAAAGTATATGCCTAAGTTTGAATCCACATAACTTCTTGAATTTTTGAATAAAAGATTTCACTATATTTTTTAAATAACCTCAGTAATAAAGCTATTGTAAATTAAGAGACTAAATTGTTTACATTAAAAACTGTCAATTAAAGTTGATATTTACATAGAAATGTCATCATTATTACATTTCTTTAGTCATTACATAGAAATAATCTCATATATTGTACCATGTGTAAATATGAACATATTTCTATATGTATGTTCAAGTAAGGCACATTCTAAATACTGAGACACTCTCAAAATATAATAACCCAACTTCTCTGATAAATCATATGATTGTAATATCAAGTATGCAGTGTATACATTTACTAACAATTCCTCATATTCATTGCATTCAACCCCCAGGGTAAATTATAGAAACATTACAATAACTGGAACCATATGATAACAACTTTAGAATACACAAATGAAATATTTCTATTTCACACTTCTTATATACATATATAGTAATAAAAATAATAAATTATAATGGTGTTTAAAATATATCATACAAATAACTACAATAAAATGTAGAAGTACTTTCTGTTATTTTCATAACCTTAAATATTATTTTGTTGAAGAAGGTTATAAAAATAACTGAAAGTTCTGTATTTTTTAGAGTTATTTGTGAAATATATTATCACTGTTATTTTTTATTATAATCATTATTCTATAAATATATATATATATGCAAAGTCAAATATAATGAAATTTGATGCTGTATTCTCAGAGGGCACTGCTGAAAAAACAGAGGGTGATTTGAACATTTATTTATATCTTGATTGTAAATGTATTCAAATTTTAAAATCCAACTCATGATATTAAGAAGGAAATGTATATGATCATATATGGTATGAGAATTTAGATGATTATACTTCTGCACTGCCTGAAGAATGGAGGTTATTTAGAATATATGGGTATGTACATATGGTCAAAATAAATGTGATATCTTTTTTTCTGATTCTATGTCTTGTAGTGATGTAGAGTGCAATTTTGGAAATACTGAGATTTTTCTTTATTACATTCTCTTTCATAGTTAGTGTGTGATATTATATATATTAAAATTACCCCAAAATCCAAAATTCAATCAGACCAGCCAAGAAATAATAATAAGTGTTTTATTATTATTTCTTGGCTGGTCTGTTTGAATTTTGGATTTGGGTAGTTTTAATTATATATTGACTAGTTTAGCTTTATGTTTGTAATATATATATATATAAGACATATTTTGCAGGTTCATCCGTATTAAAAAATTTAAATATTGATAAATATATATAACCATTAGAAACCAGTCAACACTTAGACAATCCCAATATAGATAACAATCAAGAATTTCAAACTGTTGTCAAGGAACCTCCTTTTAGCAATAGAAGTGGAATCCCACCTCCATTAATGGATTCATTTATTTATAAAGATACTAAAGATTGCAACTTGACTACAGAGATTGAAATTATTGATTGGAAAAAGTTTAAATAAACCTCCTTAAACAGGTAAATATAACCTGTTCTGAATGCATACTAATAAATAGTCAATTATAACATCACAAATTGCAATTTTAATTTGAAACCACACCCAAACTATTACTTAATAATAAGTATAATAATGCTCAAGGCTAAATGGATATATAAGAAACCATTAAAAACCAGTCTAAGTGTTGACTGGTTTCTAATGGTTACTTATAAACCCATTTAACCTTGAGTATTATTACACTTATATATATATTCCTTTAAAATTTGAAGCAGTTTTATCTGGAAGATTTACAATGGATAGCAATTGTCTCCAATTACTGCGATATTTGAGGAATCTAATTCTGTGCAGATGTATATTGACTGCTCATGTATTTAAATTTTGAAACCAACTGGGCATGATCATGATAATTATAAAGGTCTTTTTTAATGGAAGAATTCATTTATTTAGTCCCTGGCTTATCTGAAAAATATAAGTTGTCCATGAAATACATATTTATGTATATGTACGTATGTGTGAACAATAGAAATTAAAGTATTATATTCATGTAAACCATTATATAACTTTATTTTTAATGCTGCTAGGAAATTATATATTATATATGAAAAAGAATGATCCAAATTCTTAAGACTTGGAAAGAAAAAACATTATATGTGAGATTGTTTTTGATTATGGACTGCTTATATTTATATTATAATTTTTTTTTCCATATGTCATAGCATCGGCCGGGACGCGAACCCACACCCGTCTGCAACCAACTACTTGCTTGCAAGGCGGGTGCGATGACCTCTCGGCTAACAACGCTTGACTATTTATATTATAATTTAATAGCTTTTAGAATAATTTTGATAATTTCAATAGTTTTACATACATTAAAAATTCAGTGTATTTATTTTTTTATAAATACAGTTTACCAATAGCACTTTATTAAAATTATATACTTTTCTAATGTTTATTATCTATTTCTTGGAAAATCTGTGATTACAAAATGTATCATGTGACTAAGCATTTATTAATATAAGTGTTAAAAAACAAATAATCACAACAAGGTTCATACAAATTAAACTAATCAAAAAACTGAGAGATAAATGACTAATACGTAAAAGTTCGTATTTGTTCTTAGGATTTTTAATGTCTATAAAAACATAGATTGTAGGTATGAGATATACAAAAACTATAGCTACTAAGGAGTAAAATAAATTTATGAATAATTACATTATAGTAGTATAAGTTAGATACTTAAGATTAATTTGATATAACAAATTTTTATGTGAGATTATTTCAAAAACTAGCTAAAAAATATTCAATGACGTTTAAGCATCAAAATTGGCTGTTTAGAGTAATAATTCTTTTTTATCTGTCACTGAGATTTTATTTATTTTCTTCATTTGCAGATCCTTTACTTTTTGGTTGCTCCACAATGCCATGTTGTAATACACCGTGGAAGTTTAAAATCCTAATAATTTATTTGATTTGGTGTTAGGTAGAGTAACCTGACCTCAATAGCTATATCCAAAAAATATCATTTGCTCATCAATTTGTTTATTTCCTACCACCTTAACACAATTTATTTTATTAACCAATTTTAGAACTATATTACAAACTTAAACCGGTCGTTTTTTAGTACGAAATATATTATGCTTATTTATATTTATAATCTATATATCAAAAATTAAATTGTTTATATATACACACGCCATTAAATACGGTATTCTATGAAAATTCTATAAAAAAAAAAAGCAACTTAATATTGTAATAGAAATATGGAATGATGGTACTTCTTAACTTTAATAATTTTCCTTTTTTATATTTTATGAATAAAACATGATAATTAATGAACTTTATTTTCTCATTCCAGATTTTGAAAATATGGAAAAATGAAATCATTATTATAAAAGATGTTATTAAATAGTTGCTTTATGCTTTAATGAATGATTGACATTATAATTCACAAGGGTGAAAAAAAAAAGGTGTTTATTTTTTTCAAAAGCAGTCACGTGACAGTTCTAATTATAGGGCAAAATCCTCTTCCAAATAGTAAATTATAGCAATTGTAATTATTGGTTTTTATGTATATATAAAATCATATCTATTCAATGTTTTCTATTGCTTCTAGGGCATTTTTAATAATTTTTGCAAAACTAGGAGAGACTGGTGTTGAAAACATTGTGAGTAGATGAATGTGTTAAAAAAAGAGCAAAGAATAAATTGGTTATTTAATTTTAGATAATGTTAGTAGTAAATAAAAGATTTTAGTCATTAAAAATTAATAATTATATATATTTGTTAGTATGTGTATTAATATTTACGTATAAAACATGATATATATACACACACATAGAGGCAGAGAAAATTAAAAAAAATATTTCGGTTACTTAAAATTTCTAATACCATGCGTATGCCTGCGCATACCGGGTGTATGCATATAATCAATTAATCAAAACCAGCGTTGGTGGCCTAGCGGTTAGCATAGCTGCCTTCCAAGCAACTGGCCCAGGTTCGCTTCCTGGTCAATGCTAATAATAATAATAAAAATAAAAAAGACCGTGTGACAATTTATAAAAAATAGCGTCATTAGAAAAGTTATTTAATTAAGAATGCTGGTAAAAATTTAAAAGAAATATGACAAGTTAGTAAAAACAATCAGTAAGTTCTTTAACTTGTTGGATGTTATATTATAGAGATCGTTATTGTAGAACCCCACCTTCGTTCTTGTAAAATGAATAAACAATGCAGGGTTTTCTAAAAAGGGTGCTTAATGATAATCTTGAGTATACTTCCTGTGTAAGAGGTTGACACTGTTTACATTATAAGAATTATCTCAAAGATATTTTAAAGAAATGCAATATTGATTGTTTCTAATGGGAACGTATGGCAGAAAATGCAATACATTGGAGACCCACAATTAGACATAGTTTTGAAATATTTCAGAAAGAAAAGTTTTCTTCAGAAAAAATTAAAAGACAATATCAAAAATTATCAAGTAAACAGAAGAATGGAACAGCATATTCAATATGTGGACGTTTTTGTTGTTAGAAGGTTGATGTATATAGTCATTGGAAAATTCATTTCTAAAATGTTTTTACTCTTGTTCTAATTATTTTTCTGCTTTTGGAATTAGAATGGTCATATTCGTTTACGAGTGGCTGTTTATTATTATTTTAATCTAATTTAAAGCCTTCTAATTATTTTTTATTCATAAAAATAATTGTATATTTTGTAATTTATGATAAAAAATAATTTGCTTTGATTATAATATATATGCATGTATGCAGGCGGTTTACATTAAGATAAAACATAGTTTTTAATCTATTTAAAAATTTTCAATTTAAGTCGTTTTTATTATTTTTTCCTATTTAATGTTTTAGAATATGTTCTAATCTTACACAGATTTTATTTAATGAACAGGATTAAGAATTGAGAAAATAATATACTATTCCAAGTATTATCGCTTTTGGTACTTACTGATGACTAACATTTAATGACAAAAGGCTGTTAAAAAAAGGATTATTAATTCACCTCTAGGAAATAAATTGACCAAAAATTAGTTTAATTTTTATAAATGTTAAATTTTACGTGAATTTTGTTTTTTACATATATATTTACATTTGTTTTATTCAATCATTCTTTTAAATTTATTTGGTTTGCCCCCCTCCCCCCACATTTTAAAATAATTAATACTTTGTAGAAATAAATGTTATATATGAATACTTTTTGTTACTCTGTATATAACTATTATCCGTTCTTACCAAGAGGTTGATAGAAGGTGTTCCCATAATATAATTAATTTTTACAATAAATTGAAATAAATACCATTTATAAATGATTTATTATATATATTTCTATAATCTTATATTCAAAAATCACTTTTTAAAAATATTTTTAATTAAAATAATTTTTCTACTTTTATTCTGATCTAAAGAAAACATTTTTGAACATAATCTTTCTTCTCATTAGATATATGAAATGTTTTCTATTTTCTATCCAATGAAACAATATGTGACATAACTAATTTAATTTTTTTTTTAATTTTTTTGATACATTTTTTATCGTTAAATTTTCTTTATTGTAATTATAAACATCTTTAGTGTCTGAACCTACCCTGACACCTCTCTGAGGAGTGTCAAAGCACGAAACCATGGTCAGGGGTTTGGGATAGGGTTCCTGAGAGAGATATTTTAAGTGCTGGCTCTGGTTAAGCATTTATCACAAAGCTTGTAGAGGAATTGGCAATCCTCATTGTTTATAACTTACAAGCTTAAGAGATAGGGTCATGTGATATATGACTCTTATTTTGGCTATTTATCTTTAGTTTCAATCTTGATTTTGTTTTGATTCCACATATTAATGATTTTTTTATTCATTATTTAACTCCCATAGTCTTCCATTTAGCCACTTTTGTTTTTATTTATTTCCTAGTCATCTTATATTTTATTTTCATGTTGTTGTTTTTATGTAGATTATTGAAATATATTTGCCATATAATTCTTTTTGATATTTTAATACCTGCTATGATGAATAGGTCCTAATTTTGCTTTAATTAACCTAAATAAAAATTATTCTAAAAATTCTGTTTGCATCTACAACCTATAAGCTGCTTTAGATATGTTTTATACAAAATGACTAACTTACTAATAATGTGTTTTTAACAAATTGTATATGCTCCTAGTTTTTTCCTGAATCTTATTGAAATCTGTAGATAACTCATTTTACTATACAATCATTAATCATATCTATAACTAAAATTATTAATGACCATTTCTTATTATAAATTAATGTATAATAACATGTAAACAAACATTTATTTTTAGCACTGTTTCTAATTGTAATAAATTTAATCAGCCATTTAAGCTATTGTGCGCTTTTTCACGAGTGTTAATAATAAATTAGTACTTCCACTTACAACACAAGATATAGTATTTAGGAAAGAATAAAATGAATCACTTATTCAATCCAACCCAAATGCTTATATATGGGCAAATCTTAAGTATTGTAAGTGAGGATAGACTACTCACTTTAAACCACTGTTTACTCATTATTTAACACTCGTGAAAAAGCGCACAATAGCTTAAATGGCTGATTAAATTTAGTATAATAACATGGTAATCCATGCTCTTTTTTTTAATTATTAATATCTAATTATTTTTCTACTTTACTTTTTTTATTGCACATTCAGTATACTTTCCACTTTTATATTTTAATTTTTAATTTATTTATTGTCATTATTTTTGATTTTATAATTCTATTTTAATATTTGTTATTTTCATTCTATATATATATGTTGATACGAAGATTTTCACGGTTGCATGTATAAAAGACATATTTTGCGGGTTCATCTGTGTTAAAATATTTTAAATATTGATATACCGACATTTCGACTTGATCACATAATTCATCTACTGGGTGATAAAAGATAGAAAGACAGTTGTAGAATGCTACAATCATTGATTTGAAAAAAAAAAAACTGTTAAAGTTCCACCAATAGCAAAAATGTTAAATTAAGAATGTTTTTTAAAAAAATCTTTCCAAATAGGAGGAAGTTTGTATGTATCATCTTGCTTATTGATACAATCTGGCCTTTTAAGTATCTCAATGGCTTCTTTAATTTTGCACTGGTAGAGATTATCACATCTGGATATGATCCTGGTACTAGTAAAATCAATTTTATGACCTGAATCTATAGTATGGAGTGAGAGTGCTGATGATGAATATGTATATATATCATAAATATGTAATCAAAATAGTTTTCAAACTTCTAATATCCATTCCATATGTTTTTGTAGATCAACACTTCTTACAATGTAATTTTCATATGGTAAAAAAAACCATGATTGGATTATTCATTAACAAACTTCAGTTAGTGTCTCTTCATTGACATTTTACTTCTGAGTACATACCAATAACATGATGGCCTTTCTTCTTAATTACCTAATAATTCTTAACTGAAATATCAAGTGAGTATTGTTGAAGTCATCTAGCCTTTATTTCCAGTAGTGTTAATGTTATCAGAAAGACTTTGATTAGTAGCCAAAAGAAGAAAGCATTAGAATTTCTAATGAATTCAATGATGGTAATTTATTTAGATATCTATACTGCAGATCAATTTCAAGTGAAGAAAGAACCACATAACATCGTTCGAATTTATGATAAAACAATTGATTTGAAAGTGGACATGAACTTTACAACAAAGTCAGAAGTATTGAAGCACAAATTGAGTGAGATTCATTATAAATAAAAAATTGAAGATTATTGATATATCAGACTGTGTGACAAGATTAGTTATTATCTTTAAAAGAAAATATCAATTGAAGATAATTCAATTTTATAGCCAAAAAGTTATCATTGTGATAAAGATTTTATATAGATATACTTGTTGTACCTATAGTTTTAGTGATGGTTTCTACATTTTCATATTATTTAAATGAAATAATAATACATGAGTTATCAACAGCAATCCCACAAAAAATTAACTTTTCATGATCATTGACACTACTGAATAATGAACATATATATATATATCTTAGTTTAAATATATTTCTCATGTGATAAACCAAATAGTATTATTAATTCTTAAGCATAAATGTGTATTTTTTTCAAGAGTTTCAATATTATTAAATTTTATTCACTTGAGAGAATTTTGAATAACTTCATATGATGTTTATTGATATATAGTAGTGAAGTTTCAAACGATACAGTTCCTGACATTTTATTTGTACGACATATATATTTATTGTGTTTTTCAATATTATAACCAGACAACACAAAGAATTTCATTGATCAGGTATGGATTAAATCATAAACTATGATGAGGATCTTGAAGAACATTATATGAGAGGTGAAAAGATTAGAAAATAGTATATTACACAAAAAACATTGAACTAGTATAGAAAAAACAAACACTAATATCAAACGGAACATTTCAAATATTGCTACAACTATAATACAAAGCAAAATGTAATGAGGTTTAAAAGTCGGTTATGAAAAGAGAAGAAAAAATTGGAAGTTCAGAAAAAACTATTGTCTTTTATATAAA